>PVHP010007221.1:0-57325 GCA_004024765.1 Zapus hudsonius
TAGGTCAGCCTACATGGTCCTAGCATACAGGCCAGAAACTAACTACAATTTAACCTGAAACCAGCAGATGTAGGCTCCATAGCTCCAGACTCCAGATAATCTCCAGTGGCTTCAGGCACCAAGAAAATGTTTTTGGACATAGGCTTGAATTAGTCACTATAGATCCAGGTTCCATATCACCCCATTATCAGGCAGCTTCAGGCTCCAGGCCACTTTCCATGGCCTTGGACTCCAGAGGACCAAGGCCTGATCCAAAATATAGAGCCCAGATTCATCTATATACTCTAGTTCCAGGCTGGATGCTATAAAATGAGGCTCCTTGAATAGTAGACTCAGATTTTATGCTAGGCACCTTGGACCCAAGCCCAGATCAACTCTTGTATACTTGGGATAAAAACCCATGTCAGAAACAGGCCAGCCTCTGTAGATTCAGGTTTCTCCACAGCCTAGTAGCACCAGGCTCATCTGAGCACCATGCCAGTCTCTGTCCTCACATGGCAGAAGCCCATGCAAGCAGATCAACATTGCAGAACTAGGCTTCAAGCCAAACTCCACTGATGTAATTACCAGACTTGCACTTGAACAACTTGCCTCAGGACTCCATCAATAAAGCTGCCCATGAACCATGTCAGATGGCCTTCATAGAATCTCTGGACTGGGCTGACTGGAGAAGGGCTTTCCTAGACATAATAAGCCATCAAATATTGGACTGAGTCACTACTACTTCAATACATATAAGCAACAGGATAACTTAAAAAACCAAGGAGATGTTTCACACAGTGGCACATGCCTATGATCCTTGCTCAGGGGAGGCAGAGATGGGTGTGTTTTTAGAAGGCATTGACCAGCTAGTCCAAACTAACCAGTGAAATATAACCAATAAGACATTCTGTCTCAAAAACAGATGGATAACATTCATGAGGTTGCCATTGGGCACCCCCCCACACACACACAAAATTGGGCATAAAAGAAGATCCTAGGAATTCCAAGAGATGTAAACCACAAAAAGAAGTTCCAATGAGGTTTATGGCAGATTTGACAGGAGAGACCACAGAGGCTGGGAGAGAGTGGGATAATGTAATGGTTAATCTTCATTGTCAATTTGGAGCTAGAATAACCATGGAAGGATACCTCTCCAATGATGTCTTTCAGTGTGTTTTCAGAACGTTTTAAGGAGTAGAGAAGATCCACCCTGAAAATGACCAAAACCATGTCATGGGCTGCGTGGTCCATGACTAAATATAAAGGAAAAAACAAGAAAGCCATTATTTCTCTTTCCCTATATCCATATTGTGGATACGATGTGACTACCATGATGGACTGAATTCCCTTCTTAAACAATGAGCTAATTATGGATAATAATAAAAAAGAAATATAAAACATCAATAAATTGGCTAGCAAATATGTAAATTACATGTAAAATTATTTCAGCATGTCAATTTTAGAAATATGAATTAACCTTTTAATTGTATGTATGTACATACTTATCTATGAGATGTATTTATTTGAATATTAAGTTAATCTTTTATTTTAAATTTAAATATACTCCAACTTGACATTCAATGTATTTCATTGGAAAGAAAAACAGAAAATCATGTGCCATAACATAATCCCTTAGTTCTACTCAAGCAAATATAATTTTAGTAAAAGAGAAAGAATGCAAGATTTCCAAGACTTAATGTCTTTGAGAATCTCCACGGTATTATTTCTGAGAGACAATGTCAGTAGCAATAAAATAATCAGTCTAGATATAAAAATTATAAAATAACACATTTGGCAATAAAAATTCTTTGGAATTTAAAAAAGAATAATTTAAACAATAAAAAAACCCAACGAGTCAATTAAACTCTTCCTCCCTTCAGTGGCCATCTTGTTGGGCGTTTGGTCACTGCAATAGGAAAAGTTCCTAATACAGATGATGTACTCAAATGTACACACGCAATCAGGAATACTGCCTAAGGCCAAGTTGTCTTAATGCAGAAATTTAATCTTGTGCAACTGCAACACTAGATTCTGTAAAGTGAGAACCAACCGCCCTTAACCGCACACTGTACACTTGGAAACCAGCAAGCTTCTCAAAAGCTTCCCTTTCCCTCCTTAAAAGACACTCAAAGCTGTGAATGTAATTCAAACTTAGCATAGTCTTAGTTTTGATAGAGATCTGAAAGCTGTGGAGAGCGGACACCCCCTGGATGATGCAGTGTGCATGTGTGGCACTGGGCTCCTGGGGACACCCATCCTGGAGCAGTGTCAGAGCAGGGGATGTGGGGGTGGGGGTGAAGAGCCAAGAAGTCCCTGGGCACTCACCACTCAGGCCTCCAGGCCTCACAACCGCTCCTGCCTTTGCCAACAGAATGTCGCGTGCCACTCAGCTTGGTGCCTCCACCTCCTCCCAACGCCTGTCAACCAACAGTCCTTGGAACACCTGTACCTGGACAAGGTGCCAGCCAGCTAAGGACACCTTCCAGGCAACCCAGAGCCCAAGCCAGGGAGAAGCTCAGGAGCCTGCAGGCACAGGGTACAGGGTGTAGGGTACAGGGTGCAGGGTGTGGGGCACAGGGTGCAGTGCACAGGGAACAGGGTGCAGGGCGCAGGGTACAAGGCGCTGGGCACAGGGCACAGGGTTACAGGGTGCAGGCCACACGATACAGGGCGCAGGGTCCAAGGCACAGGGCGCTGGGCACAGGGCACGGGCTGGGTGAGAGTGAAGCCAGAAGTATCTAGCCAGGGGAAGCCGGGGAGCCTCGAGATTTACCTGCTCCAGTTCATTAATACTCACAGGAGAAACCCCTGGAAGCCAGTGGGGGGGGGGGGGCGGAGGCTCTGGCACGCGCCTATGACGGTGAAGAGCCAGTAAGGTGACCACGAGGCAGGGCCCAGCCCAGTCCTGGCTGCCAGCTTGCTCACGTCCTTCTCTGCAGCCCACCCAGCGTGCAGCACCCTTCCTGTCCTTCCTGGGCAAGGGTGTTGCCCACCCAGCACCCTGAGCCCTGCCCTCAGGGACTTGGTTTCCCTGGACTCTCAGAATGAGCCCACTCTGTCCTGTCTTGGGGTTCAGCAAAGCCCTCAAACTTTCATTCGGACTCCTCCGTCTTTCCCTTGCTGCCCAGGGTGACAATGCCTGATCCCATCGGCTGACTCAACCCTGCTGTCTTTATGCAGTGTAGTCTAATGGTTAGAAGCCTAGGCTCTGGGGTTCTAACAAGGAGGGCAACCATCGCTATGTCCCTAATGCAAGATTGTCTCAATTCCAATAGAACAGTTGTTCTGCTGAACTGGTATGAACTATTGTCAGGAGAGGGCGCTGGAGGAACACAGCAGAGGAGTTTCTTCCTGGTTTTCTCCTTGGATATTCCTGACATTCACCCCCTGGAAGTGCAGATTGCCAGTGAGCTATGCAGGTGCCTCTGCTGTCTGCTTTTTAATTGGCGCCTGCTAACAACCCACACAAGTGTTTCTGTCTTTCTGCACCCAACATCTGTTTCCATTTGGCCAGCAGAAGCAGTTTATGGCCTTCTTGGTCAGAATCCCTGCAAGGGCTCTGACCCAGAGCCAATAACTCTCCTTACCTTATGGAGGACCCATGGCTCCAAATTTGATTCTTCTTTGGGTGTTTTCCTACAGCAATAGGATGAGGTATTCATTTGAGGACTCTTAACCTCTTTATTGGTAATCCCATTATGGCTGTGTGGTTTCCTGTCTCCTGATGGGGACAATGACAGATAAATCTGATCACTTGATCAAATCCCTTAACATTTCTCAGTCTCTTATGGGCTATTAAAGATTGCTCAGCCTGTAAAGTGATTGTCAGACCCAAGTTCAGATCTTCACCACCCATGCAAAATCCAGGCATGGTGGCACACACCTGTAATCCCAGTGCTGGGGAGATGGCCACAGGGGATAGCTGGGGCTTGCTGGCCAGCTGATTAGCAGAATATGTACTACAGGTTCAGTGAGAGACTGAGAGTAGTTGAGAAAATCACCTACTGTCAACCTTTGCCCTATGCACACACACACATATGTATACGCACACTGTGCACACACATACATTCAAAAACATAGATAAGTTAAAATCCAGGGACAATCTAAGCTACTTGGTCATAAAAGTGAAGTTGCTTAGCATGACAGCATATCCAGTCTCCAGTGCAATACCAGTTTGAATTTATGACATGACCTCCCCCCTCCAGCCATATGTCACCTATTTGACCATAATAGTTACCCATAAAAAAGAAGTAGGTTTATGTAATAATAACAACAAAGACCATGAAGTCAGAAATAATTCTTTGGTTACCATTTGAAATTCATTTAGGGAATTATAAGAAAAATACTTAGTGACCATTAAATAAAAGATATTTGTTCTAAAATCATGGTGATTTTCTTAGCTATACTTTGAAATATCTAGGAATAAACCACTATTGGGAAGTATCAAGCAGATGGAAACTAGCATACGTGGTAGGTAATAAATGAATGTGCCTTTAACAGAATGAACTTCATGCAAATGAGCATAAGTGCTTAATAAGGAACTTGTGCTCACTGAACCAGAAATCAAAAAAAAAAAAAAAAACTAACCAAATCCAATGATCTTTGGATATTTATTACATCATCATTGTTAAAGCATCCTAATAAATAATGTAATGTAGCTACATTAAACTCTTTCAAAATAAATCAGTTTTTCTGTGTAACATCCATACAACATATAAGGTTGTAAAGACTCTAGTTTATCCTTGCTTCACGTGCATGTTGCTTTCTTATTAAACTAAATAAGTCTAAGTTTGGAGGGGTCAAAAGATCCAAGGGGTGACAAGTAAACACTATCCATGTTTTATCCTTAGTAAAAAACAAACCTTCTTCTTGGGAGTAAATATCAAATAAATGAATTAAAATAGTAACTGAGTTGATGATCGTCTTCGGATTCTTGTTTCTAACAAATTACCCATTTACCCTCATTAAACCGAAAGTAAATGTCAATCAGAAATAAGTCGGTTTTAGTATTAGTGCTGGCATAATAAACCATTTGGACTGGCTTTATAATAGTGACTCTCCACAGGTAACTTTGAAGAAATGAAGTCTGCTAGGAAGTCACTGAAGCTTGCCTATCAAAAACGCCATGGATTTTAGCTCAAGTAAACCAAGGCTGCAGGAGGAGACCTGAACTCTTGTCAGCAATCCCAAGCCCACCAAATGTTTCTTTAAAATCTTTCCATGCATACGATTTTGCATTTTAAAAATAAGACAGTGGAATAATCTACCCTTAGGTCTCAGATAAAAAAAGTGTGATGCAAATTGATCAGGAAAACACATCCTAGTTTTTTTTAAATTTTTATTTATTTATTTGCAAGGAGAGAGAGAGAGAGAGAGAGAGAGAGAGAGAGAGAGAGAGAGAGAGAGAATGGCCCACCAGGACCTCTAGCACCACACATGGACTCCAGATATATGTGCCACTTTGTCCATCTGGCTGTACATGGGTCCTGGATAATCAAACCCAGGTCATCCAGGTCTTAGACTCTGAGGCAAGGAACAGGACACTGCTCAATCCACATGGCTGGATGCCTCAGCAGTCCTAATCCAGCACTGAAGGCCTAAAGACTTCCTGGGGAGCCACTGGTTTTCAGTCCAGGCTGCACCACTGAAGAAGCTGTGTTTCAATGCCTATGAAGATATGCAGAACAAACACCTTAGCCAGGCAGGCAAGGAGGCAGGCAGGGGAGTAGAGAGATTGTTCTCCCCCTCTATATACCCTTAGGGAGGGGTCTTGCAACCTTATTCCAGACTTGTTGGCTTCCTGAGTCTCTGGAATTTCCTTCCTGTGCTGCCCACACAGGAAGGGATGCTAATTTCTAGCTCCCCTGAGTTTCCTTACATCCTGCCCCCTACTGAGAGGTTGACTTCCTATAAACATCCTCAGAGACCCACCCAAGATAATTAAAAAGATCAAGTTGACAACAAGACCTAACCATCACAGTATTTTCCTCTGACCCATTCATTACAAGCTCTATACCTAATACTAAATGCATGACTTACTCCACTTACGGCAAGTCAACAAACCTGTCTAAAGAACCCCTAGTTTGTAAAAATAAAAAAAAAAATTTTATTTGCACAGTAGTTGTACTTCAACCCATGGTAATTACAGCATTTGTAGGAATGAAACTGATTTATATTCTTCTTGAAACACCACTATGTTCTATCCTAAGTATGACTAAATGTAGGCCTCTGTTTTCTATTGGGTACTTTTATTAGGTCTCTCTCTCTCCTTGGAACAATCATTTATACTTGAAATATTTTAGGAACTCTTAGTAATCATAATATACCAATATACACCACTAATCATGAGATACCAATATACACCACTAGTTAATTCATAATCAAATAAATTATGATTACCATGCAAAATAGTCCTCATAGTCAAAAATAATGTTATATACATTACGGTGTCATTTCCTATGACTATATAAAGCACATGCAGTCTGTTACAGGTTCAATAATTTTGCAACTGTCTTACTAAAATGAGGAGTTATGGCATAGTATAAATTACTATTTTATTATTCCATCATCAAATAATTGCTTATCCTTTTTTACTTCTATCTTTATGTGACGTACTTATAACAAGTTCTATTTGCCTTCAACAGATTGACTTAAAAATCATTACTCATTCACCAGTTAGTTGTACAGTGCTTAGCACTGTAGCAATTTTAGTTCAAAATTTCTGAAGTTACAACAGAGACACATCCTTATGATAGCAAATGGTTTGATTTCATATTATTCTCCTCACCTTATTCAAATTATTAATAAAGTCATAGCCCAACCATAGTTGTGACCCATGGACTACAACCTTTCTCATCCTTAACAGCAACATGATGAATTTTAGTCTTACAAACCTAGCTCTGGGGGCTGGAGAGATGGCTCAGCGGTTAAGGCACTTGCCTCCAGTGTCTAAGGCCCCCGGTTCAATTCCCCAGGACCCACATAAGCCAGACACACAAGGTGGTGGCCCTGGTGCTCTCTCTCTCTCTCTCTCTCTCTCTCTCTCTCTCTGCTTGAAAAATGAATAAATAAAATATTAAAAAAGAAATACCTTTAAAAAAACTAGCTCCCCTAACACTAATTGATGAATTACTTATAATTTTATTATTCTCCAGAGCACTTAATATCCTAATTTTGTCAAGTCTTAATGTGCTTATTACTGCTTTTTATTTTGTACTCCACATACTAGTTATTGTATAAGATAATTATGGAAAATTGACATGTTCCATAAATATTAATCTCACTTTTACCCAGTGTCTACTTTAAGAGCTATAAAAATCATTCTACTAATTGTATCATCTCCAAATCTTAAGTTTATCATAGGATGTCTAGCCAGTAAAAATAATTTAAACAAAACATCAGATTGTGACTCTCACACTATAAACCCTTTACTGATTTTCCAAGAAAGTACAAAAGAAATGCTAACTCCCGAATCTACATATAAATGTATAGCTTTCTTCATTTCCAAATATAGTGCCTACCCAGTAGCCTTAGAAAACAAACAAAAATGGTACAAGTAAAAATAAAATAATCTTATATTATGCACCATTGTAATTTACTTACAACCTTAAGACATCACATTCAATTTCCTTCACTTAGCTTTAAAACAACACTATCCCCAATACATAAATTCTTCAAATAAGTATGCCTTTATCCTAAGTACAATTTCCATTTTAATATTTATTTAGTCAAGCTATGAAACCATTATTTATAAATGACACTGAACACTCCATGAGATCTACTTTTTCTAGCTCACTTGGAGAAGGCAGAATCTTGGCTTCCCTAACATGAATCCCACAGGTTTGCAAAGACACAAGGGTCTTCTCAAGAATCACCAGACTTCCAGGGCTGGGGAGGCTGCTGCATCACCCAACCCACCTATACAGTATGAATGCTCTGTGATTTGAGCCCTGTCCCACATGGGCACAAGATGGTAGGTTGGTGGTGAGATGGGAATGGGTCTCCAAGGCTCCAAGGGCTGGGAGCCTAACATGGCATGGCAGGCAGGGGGGCATCATTCAAGGGAGGGGTGCTTACCTGTGAGGAGCAAGTCTAATTGTCCCAGGACCAATTTCCTAAGCATGTGATGTCACCCAAGGAGCTAAAGTTGTGGCTGACATGGGGTGGGATATGAGGCTCTGCCTCAGTTTCCTTTTCTAGCCACTGTGCTGCCTCCCTGGAGAGGCCCTCACTCACTGAGTCCTTTTCATTGAATATCAACCACATACCTGTCGGTAAGCCTGTGCTGCCCACCTGAGAGCAGACCAGCCTCTCTTTCATCCTTGCCCATGCCCCAGCATCTGCCTCCATGCTGCCCAGGGGCCATGGATGATGGCATGAAGGTTTGACAAGCTTTTCTCCATGAGTCAAGCCTCTGTGAGCACTGTGTGGTCAACTTTCTGAAGTTCTCTGGGTTCTGGTAGTTTTCCAGAGCAAAGTGAAAAGAAGAATGGCAGGTAGGAAAGGGTGATGTTTCTCTAGGTCACGGTCAGATCATGAGTAATCTTTCTGGTAGTTTACTGTATATTTTGAAAAACCCCATTCAGCTGCCCTATAAGGTCATGACTACTGAAAGCAGTTAACACTTGTTTTTATAACATTTTTTTGCACGAACATGGAAATGTGCATTTCCCAATCCTAGCTAAGTGTGTGGCCATTCATGTTCCCTGCTGACTTCCGGCCAACTCTGCAAAGACTGAGTTTGCCAGATTTTAAATCTGGCTGGGATTACAGATGTGAGTCACGGGCAAGTGTGTTTCTGCTTTAGAACACCTGATTTACATTGAAAATATATTAAGTACCAGTGACTTTGTTTACTTCAAAATGGTTAATTTTATGTTACATGTAAATTCCCTATGCTGAATTAAAATGTGCTGAAAGGAAGTAAGGATTCTGAAGAACCTGAACACTCTGGTTTGGCTTCACTTTCTGAGATGAACAAAGCTATATTATATTTTTAAGTATTACGTTTGGTAGCAAAATCATCTATAATTTTAATCTCCAGCATTTATAAGCAGAAACTTAAAATGCAGTGTTCAGGATCACAGCCAGTGCTTTACTTGACACTCAGTCATAATATTATCCTTCTACCATATGTTACTCAGTAATTACAAGGATATCTGGAGGGCAAGAAACAGGCACTTCCCTACTCTAGGTAACTAGCCAAACCATGAAAAAGGAACAAGTGCTGAAACTTAGTCACAGGAATGGTTTAATCTTCTTGTCCCAGGAACTAAGACACTACCACACATTAATTTGTGTGCAAAATCAGCTTGTAGACTTACAGGAAAGTGTGATCAATAAGAATGACAGAATGAACTTAACCCAAAGAACCCGAGAGGAAAAATAAAAATCTACCAATTTATTGCTTACACTGATGAAGGCTTTGCTCCAAGAGGACATGGTGCTATTAGCCTTTTTGGTTTTAAACAAATTATTAAAATACATCATGTTATCACTGGTAGAGAGGAATCATTGGTAGAATATTGTGGATGAGTCATATCACATCTCCATTAGTCTAACCCCTAATAAATAAAGGTTATTACAACAATGTTGCCCAGCAACCAGAAGAGCTTGCTGAGCTCCAGGAGTCAGCAGGATGCCAGCTGCTAAAGAGACACAGGTACCAAAATTTAGTTCCAAACTAGAACAGGCCTGGCCAGGAAGATGGGTCTCTATGAGACAGGCACATTTATAGTGCCTTTTAGTAATTGCTTACATTTCCTAGGTAAATGTCACCTCCTCTTCGGATCCTGCCTTTTATCTCTGTCTACATTCTGCCTTTCCAGTTTTTACCATTTACGTCCCATTTAGAGTAGCTGAAGAGCTTTTTTTAAAATTCATAACCCAGAGAATTTGAGTTTGTAGGTAGAAAGAGAATATAGTAAATCTGAACCAGTACCTTTGGTTACTTCAAGGAATATCCAGCATGAAGGAGTCCACAGGTAGAATCTAATGCCTGCTTTGCCCTTGCTCTTGCTATTTCTTATTTTTGTTTCCTTCTTTTACTTTATTTTAACCATTTCTATTAATTTTGAAGGTTTTGAAGGGAGGAAGGAGACAATAATTTTCTGGAGTGATCTAATTACTAAGAGTTTTTTTGCACATAGATAATTAAAAATGGCAAAATTTAGAGTTTCAAACTTTTCTACCTATGATAAGTATCTTCTTTCTATTTCAGAGACTGGTGTGACAGGATCTTGATATAATCCCAACTTTGTCTACAAATTGGGAAGATTTTCTTATATGGCCTTGTTACCTGATATGTAGAACTGTCTCCAGGGCCGTAAGGCGTATCTCCACAATGTTACTTTTCCCTTAGAATGAATCTTAATTTGCTGTTATTTCAAAAGGCCATAGTACATGTAAAACTGTAATATAATATGCATAATCAAGGTGAAAGGTCAAGTTGAAACTCCCCCTCATTTGCATACCATCAATACTGAGACACTACCTATCTCTTGGTATTCCTTAAAGCCTTCAGCATACATAGATACACAGCAACTACAGACCAGATACTGAAACCCCTGCATTAAAACTTGACACTGTGATCCTTCTGCAATAACTGACATATAGTAGCTTATACTAGAAGATAAAGAAACCCATTTATTTATTTGTCTATAATAATTTAGATTATCTTCTACAATTAGAGGATATTTTGTCTTTTATTGAAATTTAGATTTGTTGTCGACAGCTGATCATCCCTATTTATGAAGTCTGGTTTACATTTTTGAACTTTTGTTCATATTGGTTTGTTTAATTTTTTTTTAGTTTCTCTTACATTGCCTTTTGTTTTCATTGTGTATGTGTGTGTGCGCATGCATGTTGGTATGTGTTTATTCTGTGTAAATTATAGTTCTTATTTTCTAAAGATTTTTAAAAGAACTCTGCTCTATATTTCTTTATGTCCTTAACCTTTATTCTAGTGTAACTGACTCCTTTGTTAAGAAAAATGACATAGTAGTATGTTTAATCTCTCTTGTTCACCACCTGTAACTGTCAAATGCAAACAGTTTGACATGAAAGACTCACCAGTAATCAATTCAGATGACAAAATCTATAGTTGGAAGCACTTTGTGTTGGTCTTTGAAACTTGACCTTAACTAGTGATAATTTGTGGATGAATGAGTCATTTCCATAAACATTTTCCCGTGCCTTATGTCATATCACACTTAAATATAAATGCATATCTGACCTTTGACCAACATGCTGAGTAGTAAATATTTCTAGGTGCTTCTCGATCCAGAGTTCATTTAGGCACAGTCAGCTTGAAATATAAAACAACTTCCCTTTGCCCAGTAGAAGCCAGAGAAAGTTCTTTTCTCCCTATTTCAGCCCTGTATTACATTGCTCTTGTTTCATCTAATGTGATTCACATGTGTCCAATGGTTCTTCTCACTAAGGTGAAAAATGAAACAACAGGCATTTTCCTTCATTACCTTATATCCTGAAATAGCCAAATTATATACAGAAGTCACTACAGGTAACAGGGTGCTTGTCTTTTTCTAAGTTGTTTTAAAAGTGCAGCTGCAGACAGGCTAAGCCCACACAGGAATTCTGGGACTGGCAGTGTCATAAGACAAGCAGATATGAAATCCCTGTCTGCAGGAGAATATTTACAAGAAAGGTTCATCTGGAAGTATGTTTCTGATTGAAGTGCCTAAATCACATTTCAATACTATGATAGATGCTTAGTGCCTGACATCCTTTGTTTCATTTGAAAGCATCTGTCGATTCTCATCTTAATAAAAAAATTTGAATGCACTCATAAATCTCTGTAACTTAATGGCTGAAGTGTATCATCCTGTTTGGACCTCATCTGATTTGTATAGTTCATACATTCTGTTATTTTGAGTGGATGGATTATTTGACTTAAAACTTATCTTCAGTAGTAGCTTTCACTGTGTTCACTTGTAAATCATTTCTACCTTATTTTTCAGAATGTGAAATTTGATGTATAAATCCTGTATGCTTACATTTAGCAACTGTTATTTTCTGAATATATCCCTGAATGTATATATCCTTGTTCTGGATATATATATATATATATATATATATATATATATATATATATATATATATATATATATATATATTTCTACTAAAATAATTGTTTCCCTGAAGATTTTTAAAAAGTAAAGATCAATAATACATAACGATTGTAAACTTATTTTTGCAGTTGCCATTGTAAATACTTCAATGGAAGCACCTTTCCCAGGTCTCATTTTCCCTCACCTATGCAGACAAGGACCCGAATCTTAGCATTTTACCCAAGCAGCAAGGCTTGCCTATGTTTTCAGTATATTAGCATACTCTTCAAGTTATCAACCTTAACTAAAATTAGGACAAAATGAATACCTATGGCAACTCAACACTTTTAGAGGTTTTTATTCAGTTTTCAATATGGACTAAAATCATTGAGTAATGATCTTGGAGAGAATGTAGAAATCCAGCCTTTTACAGACACTACCTGAATTTCACTATTGGAATTGTCCTTATTAACAGGGAAATCACCGCAGGTTGAGTATGCTTATTCTAAATGTTAAGATGTAAAATAGCAATTTTAAACACTTGAAATGTTTTAACAGAATTTAACATCCTCCCACATGGAATTTTATTGCTTGTTTTTAAAACTATATTACTTGGAATGGATAAATAAAATGTGGCATATGTGAAAAAGGAATTTATTTAGCTATGAAGAAGACTGAAATTATGTCACCTGAAAGAAAAAGTATACCATTGGAGACTTTCACATTAAGCAAGTGAGATTCAGAAGCATAAACATCACATTCTTCTCCTTTGTGGATCCTAGATTTTACATAGCTACATAAAATCTCATATGTATATATGACATAAAAAATAGAAGTAAAACTGTCTTGAGGAACAAAGAGTAGAAAGGGGAAAGAAGGGGAAAAGGGGAAGGGAAGGGGTGTGGCAGGAACAAGGTAAAGTCCTTTTGAAGCCCAGTATAATATAATAGATAAGCATCAATAAAATATTAAATTGACTTAAAAATAAAATTTTAAAAATCAGATAATAGAAGGCAATCTACTTAATATTAAAAATTAATGCAGGTCATACCCCCTATACTATGGACAGATTCAGAATGTGCACCGAGGAAGTACCCCAGTGGTTAGGGAACAGAGAGGAAGAAAACGAGGACACATTCACAATATTTGCTCATACAATGTATATACTTATTCATAATAAAGATATTACAAAAATAAAAATAATAGGGCTGGAGAAATGGCTCAGCAGTTAAGGCACTTGCCTCCAGTGCCTAAGGCCCCAGGTTCAATACCCCAGGACCCACATAAACCAGACCCACAAGGTGGTGGCCCTGGTGTTCTCTTTCTCTCTCTCTCTCTCTCTCTCTCTCTCTCTCTCTCGCCTTGAAAATGAATAAATAAAATATTTATGGAAATTCCTATGGATCTGTAGCTTCAATAAATCCTTTCCTCCCATAAACTGTGCCTGGTTTGGAGATTCAGCCCAGGGTCCTGTGGCTGTGACAAAGGATCACTTCAGCTCTTGGGCCTTAGCTTCCACCTTGTTTGAAGCAAGCACTCTTACTGGTTGTGTTTTTGGACAGGCTGGCTGGCCTATGAGCTTCCAGGAATTCTCTTGTCTGTCTTCCATCACTCCATAGGAGTACTAAGATTACATATGCTTGTGCTAGTGCATCTGGCTTTATGTGGGTCTTGGGGTTCAGAACTCAGATCCTCACACATGCATTGCAAGCACTTTATTAATGAGCCATCTACCCAGTTTTATATCTGGTTATTTTTCATATTGTTTTGTTCCTGTGGACATTGAAGACACACCACTATTTGCTTTTGAACTGGCAGGTGCCAGAAGTATTATATAAGGATGTGTAGAGCTAGTTGTTACTATGTAATTGTTACTATCATCTTAAAAATAATTCTCACTAGGGATAAAGAGGCAATTTTATACATACTAAAGTCACTTGCCTGTTTGAATTCTGACAACTTTCAAAATGTCACTTGTAGTCTGGTAGGATAGTGATGTCATGCATGAAGCAAATTATGTTTGAGAAACTTTGGAACCAAACTAGGAAAAATGTGAAATATATCTTTGAAATTAAATATATATATATGTGTGTTTATTTATTTATTTGGAGAGAGCAAGAGAGAAAATGGAGCAGAGAGAAAGAGAAAGAGAGAGGGAGGGAGGGAGAGAGAGAGAGAGAGAGAGAGAGAGAGAGAGAGAGAGAGAGAGAGAGAGAGAGAGAGAGAATGAATGGGCATGCCAGGGCCTTCAGCCATTCAAATGAATTCCACACACATGCACTATCTTGTGCATCTGGCTTTACATGGGTACTAGGGAATAGAATTTGGGTCATCCTGCTTTGCAGGCCAATGCCTTAAGTGCTAAGCCAGCTTTCCAGCCCAGATCTTTGAATTTTCAAGACAGACCTTCATAGTCCTTATTTTTCTTAATTTGGAATAAAAGGGGAGGAAAAAAAACTTTAAATAAATGATGGTTCTTTCAGGCCTTTGCAAATTATATTCTCTGCATTATTAGGTAGTCTTAATTGAGTGGTATGTGCCAAGGAACTACTTCAAACATGTTACTCACATTAACTCATTTAATAAGTTGAATAACTCTGCAAGATGTGTGCTATTATTATTCCTAACAGTGAGCGACAGAGGCAAAGGAGTTAGGTTTTCTCTGGCCAAGCATCCTGCCCATTTGTTTTTGTTGTCTGTTCTGTCCTTTGTCTCTTGATTTCAAACACCCATGCTTATGACTCTTCTATTGCAGACATCCCCTCAACAACCTGCTGAAGAGAAAATCAGTGAAGAAACAATGCCTCTTTCTATGATTTGTTTTTTATTTTAAGGAGAGAATATAGCTTCACAAACACAAGATCCAGAAGCGGACTTGCTCTGTTCTCAGTAATGTGACCTTGAACATGGTGTTCAGTCTGGGATGGGGTGATTTTTTTCATATATAAGAATAATCATCTTGTAGTGGAGTGAGCTTGGGGTTGGAATTTAGATAACGCCCAGCAAAAATTTCAATGCACCCCAAAATTTAAGTAGTACCCGAATTCTTGTCTACAAAGTTAAAAGAATTAAAATCATAGAGAAGATAGTAAGTTATAGTGGGAGACTTTATTATTAAAGGGAACATGGGGAGTTACAGAGTTCTCCAGGCACCAGTGTGGGGAGAAAATGTGGGAAAGTTTAACAGAACTTATGCTGTTTAGCTAAACAAGCAGCAGCAGAAAAAAATAAGAGAGTTCCCATCATGAGAAGGAGAGGTTCATGTGGGAAAAAATCTGGAACCTTCCCTCACCTCAACCATTAGGCTGGGGTGGGGAAGGCCTTACCTTTCTAAGAGATTCAGTGGTCCTTCTGCTGGCCTGGCATGTGAGGAAGAGAACCTTTTTCCTAGGGAGTTAATCTTTAAATTCCCCGAGGTGAGTCAGAGAGACAGCTGATTTTCATACCTGACCAATCAGTTTTAGCACCTAGGTTTGGGCTCTGGCTAGACACCTCCCACCCAAGGGGAGGGGTCTATGGAGCCATCTGACCCATCACAATCTTAACACCTACCTTAGAGGTTCTGAGAATCACAGGAGTTAGGATTGCTTTTCTAACACTGTTTGAGGCATAGGGAACTTCACCAGATGCCTTTTTTGTCTTTTTTTTTTTTTAGGGTGCTCACATCAAAATGTCTATGATAGTTTAAAAGTATTCAGTGATGATACTGTGATGTGAATAGTAGGGTTGGTCTTCCTTTGATTTTTGATGAATGAGTCTAAGAAAAATAAAGATGAAAATGTGGAAATATTTTATTTTAATCAAAGTTTTCTCTGATTTATAATGCAGGTAGGATAACAGAAGTCTGTGAGCTTCAGTTTACACGACGCTATCAGTTGATTTTCAAGGGAATTAAAATATGAATTTGTAGGATATGAAACTTCTCATGCATTGTAGCCAATGGTATCTGCCGAATCAGTTCTTTTAGACACATCACAATAACAATCATTGAACTAGATAGGCTGGGTGCATGATACCATCAAACCCTACACACACCACATTGATACAGGCTACTGTCATCATTTAGGTAAGAGCTTACCCAGTGTCACTCAGCCTGTAGGAATCAGTCAGTAAAGAGGCACAAAGTCAGTAAAAAAGGCACTTGTGAGTAACAAGCTGATTATAGTTAAAAATCTTAAAATATAACTCAGATTGAATGAGTGAGGAGAAAAAGCAGGAAATCTGGGGTTTAGTGACTGTGATGGTTAAATTTTTTTGTCAACTTCACCTGTTTAGTAATCTCCAGTGGGTCTCTGAGGATTTTTACAGGAAGTCAGCCTCTCAGTAGGGGGCAGGATGTAAGGAGGCTCAGGGGAGCTAGATACAAACATCCCTTCCAGAGAGGGCAGTGCAGAGACTCAAGGAATCAACAAGTGTGGGAAAGGGTTGCAAGACCCCTCCCTGAGGCTATATAAAGGGGAAGGAAATCTCTCTCTCTCTCTCTATCTCTATCTCTCTCTCTCTCTCTCTCTTTCTCTCTCTCTCTCTCCTCTTGCCTGGTTGCTGGTGCTTGTCTTGAGTTGGGATGTGTATTCGTCCTTGGTCATCTATCCTTTTATGGGCATTGGAAGGAAGCTTCCTCAGCTTTCCAGCTTGGACTGAAGACCAGCAGCTCCCCAGGAAGCCTTTAGGCCTCCAGTGCTGGATTGGGACTGCTGAGGATATGGCCACGTGGACTGAGCAGTTACCAGTGGTTCCTCGACTCTCAGTTTTCCAGACTGCTGTTGTGAGACTGCCTTGAGCTAATTCAAGAAATCCTATTTTTACTACATCTTGTTCTATTAGTTCTGCTCATCTAGAGAACCCTGACTAAAACAGTGACTTACACTGTGTAGAGACAAATCATTTGCTGTCCAGGATACAGGACCAATAGTGTAAGGGCACTAAACTACTTTCCTGAGGAAGTTTCTTTGCCGTCTCTTTCAGACCTATGATACTTATTATTTTCACTAATATTTAGTTGATTTATGTTGTAGTCAGCATTCTAGTTGCTGCGCAGAAAGAACCCAAACAAAAGTGGCTTGTGGAGGAATGGGTTTATTAGGCTTACGGACTGGAGGGGAGACTCCATCCTGGCAGGGAAAACGATGGCATGAGCAGAGGGGTGGACATCACCTCTGCCGCAGCACTGCAAGCAGTGATAGGAAGGTATGCCAAATACTGGCAAGGGGAAGATGGTTTATAACCCCCATAAACCCGCCCCCGACAACATAGATCTAGCGAGGTTCTAATTCCCAAACTGCTATCAGCTGAGGATAGATCATTGAGCACACATTGATTTGTTTGTGAGGGACACCTGGATCAAACCATGACAATTTACATATGTGATTTTTGAGTATCTATTATGTGCAAGGAACTACATAGGATATCAAAATATTGGGATGGGAAAATAGCTTGTAAGCATGAAGCCTTGAGTTGGATCCACAAGACCCATGTAAAAATGCTGACTGTGGTGGCACACACCTGTATTCCCAGCTCTGGCTATGTAGAGATAGCAGGATCCCTGGAGCTTGCTGGCAAACTAGTGTCGCCACATTGGAAAGTGAGATACCCTGTTTCAAAAGAGGTAGATAGCATTCCTGAGGATGGCACCTGGGCTGTCCTCTGTTCTCCACACGCACTTACATATACACACATGCATTTGCATCCAGACCCACTAATTATATGCACAAACAAATACAGTACACACATATAAAATACTTTCAAATGAAGCAAGGAGTCATCCTTTATATCACTTCAGATTGATCATGATAGCGAATGATGATCCTCAGGAAGTCTCCCCCATGCCTGTGGGGGAGCTGGGGTGAGTCATGGCCCCCATTATCACTAGCATAGGCAGAAGTAGAAGAGAGAAGCAATGGATGTCAGTTCACAGGAGGTAGAGAGCATGGTCACTCAAGAGCTTTAGGGAGCATCTCTGTGAAAACACCATATAAACTGAGTTTGGAAAGAGCTGGAGGGGGAGTAGGCTGGCAGAAGATGGTACAGTAAGAGGTAGGGAGATGGGCAATCATGAACTGTTTGGATCAAGAGAAGAATACCAGAAGATAAAGCTAAATTAGATGCAGGAGACACATTAAGAAAGTTAGTTTCCATTTGAGGAGAAAAGAAAGCCTGATAGCTTATAGTTTTTATTTGGTGGTTCTGGAGATGGAAACAGGTCCTCACACATGCTAGGCAACTTGGAGTGTGGATATAAAACCTTAGAGCGCCATTTTATTAAAAGTATCATCAAGAGTCTGGAAATGTGTTGGTTTCAAGTCTTGGGACCTAAGATAACACTGGTAGCATTGGTGGAAAATAGGAAATCAAGAGCTGGCTTGTGACTGAACCTTCCACTAAACTTAACCTTGTAATTATTTCTTTTGCTTATTTTACTTTTTGCTTTTGAGACAGGGTCTCACATAACCTAGGCTTGCCTCCAACTTCTTCTCTAGCTGAGGATGATTTTGAACTTCGGATCCTCCTACCTCTACCTCCTGAGAGCTGAATTAAAGACATGTCCAGTTTTTGTGGTGTTAGGGGTAGAATTCAGAGCTTCCTACACACTGGGCATGCGTGATACCCACTGAGTCACATCATCAGCTGAGGAATTTTTATGTATTTAATTTGAAGAATTCTGGAGATGCAAGACTGAATTTTGGATGAAAGAAAGAAGAGATTATTTATAGGTATACCAGCTATATACATCAGCAAAATCAGGATGATATTGAGACTGCTAGGCAATGACTATAAAAATGTCTAGCTCTATAACATGACCCATGGCCACTCAGCACTGAGAACTAAATTTGTGCACAACTTACATTTGAGATTGTGTGTGACAGAAGGAAGTCGGAGACCACAAAAATGTCCACCTCTAGACAGTCATGGTGGGTATACACAATGAGATGCTCAGCGACTGTTGGAGTTCCTGTACTAGATGGACATATTCAAGGCTTTTTCTTATAATGGAAGGGAGTAATAAGTAGGATTAGAGTCATAAAAACATAACATCTATTTATAAAATTCATTCAAAACTCTACTACTCAAACACAATACAAAGACATTGTCCACAGA
The DNA here is from genome assembly GCA_004024765.1 of Zapus hudsonius. Lineage (NCBI taxonomy): Eukaryota > Metazoa > Chordata > Mammalia > Rodentia > Dipodidae > Zapus > Zapus hudsonius. The sequence continues at coordinate 19,146 of PVHP010007221.1, forward strand.
ATAGCCATAGTCATTGGGGTCTATGTCTTCCGGAGTGGGTGAAGGAATAAACATGAGGTGTGATGATGGAGAAAATAAAATAAAGCACAAGAAGGGCCTTAAGAAGATCAATGGCAAGTTATGTGATGGATTTTACTAGATATCAAATGAAAATATGACAGATCTGATACAGCCATGTTTGTAAATCTCATAAAGCTAAATGTAATAAAAACAAGTTCTCACCACAGTCACTGAGGAGTTACTCTATAGCTTTACATTTATTGATTATTGGCAAGCAAAAATACAGAGGTAACATATTACCTGTTGTAAAATTCCTATGCATCTGGACTTCTGTTATATGCCTCAAAGAGACATCAGAAGCACTGGGACCAGCAAAAAGCGTGAGACTTATTTATCACAGTGGAGACAGAGTACAGTGGTTCCTCCTCACAGGTTCTTCTCACACAGGAAAGATTTCCACTTATAGAACTGAATATGATTCTTAGGACTATTGTCTAAGACATCTCATGGTATAGAATTATCAAGCATGAATCCAATATTGACATTTGTTTTCTAGCTAAATGGCTACATTTATTACTTCTCATCCTTCATAGTGTTATTCTAGCAAATATATTACCCATGACTTGAACATATCATCTATGATATTCTCAATAAATAGTACCCAGCAGAAAATATGAACATGTAGACATACATATAGATAGATGATAGATAGATAGATAGGGAATTTGACATTGCTATGTAGTGACACGGATTAAACTTCTGCTTCCTGCTCTTTCTAACACTGAAATGTGATGTAGTATGTCATGAGACCCCCATGCTCACAAGAAGCTCCACTGCCAGCCTTGGTGACTAATAGTCAGGACACTGTGTCTTTCCCTTAACTGCTTTCAACACAAAATTCCATTTGCTATTCCTTTGTTCTAGCCGCTCCTTTTTGAACTTGTCTTGGAAAGAGCAGTGGTTGTCCTCGTCCTCTGTCTCCGAGATGATCTCCATCTTCTGAATGATGAGTTTGATGAGCTCATGCTGCTTTTCCAGGAGAGAAGTGACATCCTTCAGCCTAGAAGAACAAACGTGGTTCTGAGTTTGTCTTCAATTCTCCCTTTCCTCCTGACTACAGGAAGGTATGGAAGCTAGAAATGTTCTATATCAGATTATAGCTTCATAGTAGTCATCACACTTTTGAAATTTAAATGATTTTTCCAAAAGTGATGTGATTAATTTGTGGCTAGTTGTTCTTGCCAGTTACATTTTTTTTAAAGTGAGTAGAATGAATAAACAGACTTGCCATGGTCATAGTATACTGTTGATTATGAATCTAAACTCAGATAAACAAACCTTGGAGCCCTCATGCTTAACTTCTGCTCACTATTGAGCTTCTTCAGGGACCCTATAACCTTTTCAGAGCTTTGCTGCATGAAGCCCACCCACGACAGGCACAGTTTATGATGGTGTCCCCATGAGTAATGAAATCAGCATTTAATTTTCACTCACTTATTCCTTGCAAAGCAAACTGTTGGTATATAGCCAGAATAAACTGTTGAGTCTAAAAATGTCTCTCCTGGTTCTCAGTAATGAGCTACATCCATCAATTAAGCCTGACTTCTTATGGGAACTAAAAACCAATATAAAATATCATGGCATACCACACATTATAATTTATGAGCTTTAAATTTCACACATACAGATACAAGGAAAAATACACACCGGTATTTCTGTTTCAGTATTTCCATTTCTAAACATGGATCTGCATTTGGTACTTCTTGTCTTGTTTCTTGGGTGTAAAAAAAGTAATGAAAAAACCGCTGTGGGATAAAACATAATAGTTAATCATGTTGAATTAAATTCAGGAACCATTTCCCAAATATAGAGCAAACTACATCCACCAAATCAGGCTCACTGGGACAAATATTTGTTATGTTGCTGGCAGGCCATTCAAAGAGCTTGTCATGTAAAAAGTTATCAATGGGGGTTGGAGAGATGGCTCAGTGGTTGAGGCACTTGCCTGCAAAGCCCAAGGGCCCAGGTTTGATTCCTTGGCCCTTGGTACCCACATAAAGCCAAAGTGGAGCATGTGTCTGGAGTTCAGTTGCAGTGGTTAGAGTCCCTGTCATGCTGATTTTCTCTCTGTATCTGTGTATCTGTCTGCTACTTTCTCTCTCTCATAAATGAATAAAATATTTTTTGAAAAAGTCCTCCATGGGACTGTACAGGTCACACCGTGGGTAAAGTGCTAGCTGCACAGTCAGGAGGACCTGAGTCCTGAATCAGAACCCATGTAAAACACTGGGTGTGGTGGAACTTGCCTTTAATACCAGAGCTGGGGAGGTGGAGACAGAGAAACTGTGGGGCTCAGTGGCTGGGTAGTCTTGCCAAATCAATGAGCTCTAGGTTCAGTGGAAGACCTTATCCACATGCATGGGCACATGTACATCACGCTCACACATGTGTGAATGAACACGCATACACACACGCTTGTATACATACAAAGAGATGTGAAAAATCCATCAATGAAGTCTTACATAATAGAGAAAAAGATATAATATAATATAGAATATAGAAGGCATAAAATGGGAGTGGAAGGTTATTTGAGAAAATTAACTGGATCATGTTATGAATTCTTATGAAATAAACCCATAATGCATTATGGGTGGTGGTAGTCCATACAAGGTTTATTAAGTCTTTGAAACTGCTCTACTTTTCTTCATATCTAAAAGCATCTGGGATGAAATTTTAGTAAATTATGTTCAAAGCCAGTGTCCTCTGTCTTTTCTTTCAAGTACTACAGATGGAATCTATATGTTAAGCAAATGCTTTACCACTGATCCATTTATTTAGTGTCCTAAAATAACTATAGGTAACTAGAGAAGGTTAAGGGTAGATGTAAAATGACCAAGAAATATTTAGGGGCCAACCTGAGACTACTTAGTGAATTCCAGGTCAGCTTGGGCTAGAGCAAGATGCTACAGCTATAAAACAAAACAACAACAACATGTTCTAATGATGAATGACTACAAATGAGGATAGCACAGTGAATGAATATAAGAACATATCGCTTATGTCATTCTTCCAATGTGTACTTACTAGTATCTTCCCTTGTCGGGGTCTGTTGGGATACACAATGGTGGATTTCTGATCTACTTTGCGTAAGTACCAGATTGGCAGCTTCTTCTCTAAGTTGGTATGAAGTTCCACCTAAAATACACATTGGATTTGGTAGAATCATCAGTTGGTGCCAGGAAATCTTATACTGTGAAGAGATAATCATCACTATGGTGAAATGAAATGACTCCTGTGTCCTAATTTACACTTAACATCTGGGCTGGCCAAACCTCCTGAGCTGAGGGCTCAGTCACTTCCCCCTGCCTCTCACCCCCTCACCCAAAGGGCCAGAAAATAATGTGACAGTGGGGCGAGCGGCTAAAGTATTCATGGAAGTCTGTAAATGTATATGTTCAGGAACTGTAACTAACAGGTAGCCTGTACTCCTCAGGGAGGGCAATCCCACAAGCCAGACGATGCTGGAAAGTATGAAAGGTGTGAGAATACAACCAGGACAGGAGAGGAAGGAGTGCTTAACTGGGGACACCAGGGCAAGCTGAAAAAGAAAATCAGAACTGGCATATCAAAGATAATTCAGATTTTTCTTGCTGAACTTCCAGGTACAAAATGGTTTACCCATATGTATATTGACTATAATTTCTACTAGAACGATACAGTATTTTATCTTATTTAATGTGTTTGAGGTTTTAGTTTCTCATGTTAATGGTTTTTTTTTTATTGTTTGTGGTATACTGGAGATCAGAGGCAGGGCCTCGCACATACTACACAGATGCTCTTCGAATCAGCACAGCCCTGGCCCTGGATCTTTCAGTTTTTGAGTGTTCACCAACTTAACTTTTTATTCTTTTGATAGTCTTTTGTGTCTTTTCAGGAGTGTTGATTGTAATGACCGTATAGTAACATTTGATTTCTAATCTAAGACCAGAATGAATTTTAATATTGACTTCAGTACTCTTAGTCACTAATGGTCAGTTGGGAAGATTGTCCCTAACCCTAATGCTTTAAGTAATCCCCCCACAAGACCCACTACAAACTCGGGAATCAAACTCGGGAATCACTGTGTTTTCACAGTGCACACTACCCTTTTGATATTATAAATTAATTTCATTTTTAAGAAAATTATTTTTTTCTTTGCTTTCCTTATAATACCAGTTAGATTATTTTATTTTTTATAATAATTTTCTGAGATTATTTTTCCCATAGGTCTTTAGGGAAATATTCATTTCCTCTTGCTAAATATATTTTTCAGAGATCATAGATTATTAATCACTTACTCAAAGTCAATTGAAAAAGGTTTCCTCACGCCCAATGCTGGTCAATAAATAAAGGTCATGGTGTGTCTTAACTCTCTTCCAGATTGCTTCTTTGGAATGTGGTCCTAGGAAGGCTGGTCACAGAGCCCTAAGTCCAATATTGGTCTGATGGGAATAAGGAATCATCTTCACCTCCCCTCAAGATGGAGTTTCCACTCTGATTTCCTACCCTAACTTGTGGCTGGGATATAAACTTGTTTGGGGTATCTACAGTTGTCAGCACGGTGCTGGAAGGGATATGCCAGTGTAGAGAAGCAACAGTGAAAAGCCCCTCACAGTGCACCACCTGTCCCAGCTGCACTGGACACTTCGGGACTGAACATGTTTCCCAGCATGCTCTAGCCCAGTAGTGCCTGTTCCTCTGCTCTTGCTTTTGCTACGAGTTCAGACTTAGAGATGTAGACAGTTGCTTCAGAAGTAACTCAGGTCAGTGTTGTATTTCTAGAAGAATGAGCAGAGGGTGTGCCATCCTGGGCTTTGTGCTGCTTGAATCCAGGGAGCAGAGGAGGGACAACACAGGGTCACACTGTACAACTCAACCCCACTGACACAGTAGGTTTCCGAGGCTATCGGGACCTGGGTTTGGGCTCTAAAAACTCCATCACATTCTTTTGATGATTTTTATTTATTTCCTATCCTTTATAAACATACAATTCATGTATTTTTGTTCTCTAAATGTTCTAAGCACTTTGAACAAAAAATGTATAGTTAAATCACAGAGCATAGAGTTTTAAAATGACTTTAAATTTATTTTTGATGTTAAATATTTAGTTGGTAGGACAGGTTGGTAGGACAGTCACATTCTTCATTTCCTCTGGCTTCTGGGCTCACTTGCACTGCACCTTGCATGTACCACGCACTGGAACATTGCTCTCTGACTAAATTATATTGATGTGTAGTTTATTGAACAACAGCAGAGAATGAATGACACCAAGAAAAGGAAAGAGAAGGTAAGAGAGAAATGATAATTATAGCAGGCCTTTTCTTCTTCTTGAACCACATTAAGTTTCTAAATGAATATATTTAACTGATCAACAGATATTCCTGATGCACCAAATAGTCCCATTCAAATTTGAGTTTAAAGACAATGAAATGAAAAGCCCAGAAAAGACCAACTCACAGGATTCGATAGCCAATGGCCTATCCAAAAACCTTTGATTCTGGCACACTTCACAAAAAATTGCTCATTTTGCACAGCAAAATGAGAAAAGTGACACAAGAAGAAAACTTTACAGAGAAAGTTGAAACTTCCCCAGAAAAAGGCTGTGAGTCCCTGCAAGCTCGTCCTTTCCTTATGCCACCAACTACTACCTGAGCACTTTCTGATATCTGGCACAGACTCTTCCAAACTTAAGATTTGTTTCCCAGCTTCAGTCCCAGAAGCAGATGTTGGCCCAAGCAGCACTGGCTTTTTTGATAAAATTCACTACTGATCTGTCTATTAACTAATAGGAGCCCTTTAATTACATGCCAAAAAGTAATCTCAAGAGATATTTTGAACAGCCTGGCTTTTATAAGACATAATACCTCCCACCAACTGGGTAGAGTGGCACAGAACTATAATTCTAGCACTCAGACTGAGGCTGGAGGATGATGAGTTCAAGGTCCGTACGGACTACAAAAACCAGAATGAAACAACAAATAAAATAACAACAACAAATTTCACACCAGTGATATAATTTGTCCAGCTGCCAGTTAAGCTAGTTACCTAGTAGACAAGTTGGTCTGCTCTTGATATATAAGATGGTTAATCTTGGTTGTCATTTGACAGAATTTAGGCTCATCAAGGAAACAAATCTCAATGCATGCCTTGGAGGGATTTTCTAGATTAGTTTAACTGAGGTAGGAGTGCATCACTGCTCCCTGGGCTGAGGTCCTGCCCTGGATAAGGAGAAAGGACCTGAGCAGCAGCATTCATCTCATTGCCTTGTGACAGGTGACTGAATGTGACCAGCAGCTCTGTGTGCCTGTTGTCATACCCCCCCCACCAGAATACAGTGTATCATCAAACTATAAGCTGAAATAAAACCTGTCTTTCTTAAATTGATTGTATCATAGCAACAAGAAAAGTAACTATACAGTATTTAAAGGGGCATCATGCAAGCTCTTGACTTCTCTGTATAGATTGCTCTAGGTTTAGGATATTTTTTCATAGTTTTTGATTTTGATAATCATAAGAATGCCAGAGAGCACAAGCACAGACACTCCATTCAACTGAACTCCATTCAGTTAAAGTGAATGTTTCACTCACTGTCTTCATTTATTTTGGACACTTGGTCCCTGCCCAGGCTGAGTCAGTATCTGTGTGCTTCACTGGAGAGAAGCCAGTAGTTACTCTCTAGAAGCTCAAAGTGTAGAAATTTCCAGGAGAGAAAAGCTCCATACTGAGGAGAACAACATGATTCTCCTCAGTATGGAAAAGCATGGCTAAGTAACAGTTTTCTCAGAAAATCAGCCACTCTTATATGTGAATAATTATGGTGACATTCATTTCAATACATTTTCAAAGATGCAATACTTGCCTGCATAGCAATCCTCTTCAATGATGCGTGTTTCTGGACCTCAGCAATGTCACCAACCGCCAAACCAATCTGCAGAATGAGAAAAGGATTAATTGTGGCCTCTCAAGAATGAGCTTAAGGTCAGTCTAAGTCCATTTTTTCTTTGATAAGAAAACAGCTTAGAGCTGGAGAGATGGCTCAGTGGTTAAGGCACTTGCCTCCAGTGCCTAAGGCCCCTGGTTCAATTCCCCAGGACCCACCTAAGCCCGACCCACAAGGTGGTGGCCTTGGTGCTCTCTCTCTCTCTCTGTCTCTCTTACTCTCTCTCTCTTGCTCTCTGTATCTCTGCTTGAAAATGAATAAAGAAAATATTTAAAAAAACAGCTTAGACTAATATGTAAACAAAATAAACCTATTCTTCACTGTTCTAGAAAGTTCAAAACAAAGGTGCAGTGTATAGGTACTGTCTTATATGAATTCTGAAGTGGTAAAGGGCCTACCAAGTGCCCATGTAGCTTTTGAGTCAGGAACAAATCCTGCTCATGATTGCTCTGCCTCCATGGTCTGGTCACTCAAAGGCCCCACCTTCTAATACTATCACCTTACTATGTGTCAACATGTAAATTTAAAAGGGACATAAACATTCTAATCATGGCAAGGTCCTTCTGGATAAGCGGAGGATGAGATTTTGAAGTGGCCCTATCATGTTTTGCTACTATACTTTATAGAAAACTGTAAAGCCTATATTTTCCAGTAATATTAAACTCTTGTTATGAAACTGTTAGAATGATAAGTTAAGTCACAGTTGATTTTAAAATAAAAATATTTAAAAATTCTGGAGATAATAGGAGTCTAACAACTCAATATGGTTAAAGGCTCCAGGGGATTAACAGCTAAGGTGGGTAAATCAACTTGACAACATGGAAAAATTCAAACTTTAAACATGGTGAGTGAAAAGTTTATATCTTACCTATGCTTAGTAGAGAAAGTTCCCTTTCAGGGGTAGGTAAAGCTCTGCCTAGATATCACCTTAAAAGTTTATAGCTAGATATAATCATGTGAGTGAAAGCTGTGAGCTCAGACTTACTCCATTCAATTAAGTTGAATGTTTCACTCACTGTTTTAGTTTATTTTGGACACTTGGTCCCTGTCCAGGCTGAGTCAGTATCTGTGTGCTTCACTGGAGAGAAGCCAGTAGTTACTCTCTAGAAGCTCAAAGTGTAGAAATCTCCATGAGAGAAAAGCTCCATCTGTCCCTGTCACCACTGCATGCCCAACGCTTAAAGGAGAGTCGGGAACACAGAAGGAATGGTAGTAATTGCTAGATGAATGAACTGTGGAAGAATATAGTCTTGGAGTTGTAACAGCACTGAGAACACTGCATGATAGCTTTCATCTGGAGGTCTTTATGGTCATTGATTTACAATGCTTTAGTTTTGGAGTTTTCTCCAAGTGACAGATGATCACCTTCAAAACAACCATTCACACCTGCTGCTCAACACATTTAAGATGTTTGCCAGAGCTTTGAAGACATCTGAACTTCTGAGCCACAGAGCAGATCAACTGCTAACATTTCACAGGATTAATATTCCTCTAGGAGTGTCTCTAGTGTTTATGTGCTTTACATTAACTCAGGTAATCTTCACAAAACCCTAGTTAGTAGATGTTATAAGTTACATTGCTTAGTGTTCTCAAGGACAATGAAGGAAGCACACCCAACTCAAACTAAAGCACACCCAATTAAAATTAAGGAAATTGGAAGTCTACCCTGAAAGATGGATGTTTGAGCTGAGTTTTGAAAGCTTAGGAAGAATTGAGCTGTGGCTAGAGGGTTTCCCAGGCACTAGAAAGCACTTGTTCAAAGTGCTGGAGGGGGGCATGAAGGAAAGGTGGAAGAATCCTGGAAAGAGTGGTGATTGGGTAAGATCTGGGTAAGATCAAGATTGCATTGACAATAGTGTGCAATGAAGACAGTTCACTGGACTGAAACTTCTAAGGAGCTGTAGAAAAAAATTAACACTCTCACTTTTTAGGTAAAAAGTCCAGCTTTAAAAATGTTTAATTTTGGGCTGGGGAGATGGCTCAATGGTCAAGTTAATTGCCTACAAAGCCTAATGACCCTTGTTCAATTCCCCAGTGATTATATAAAACCAGATGCACAAAGTTTCACATGCATCTGGAGTTTGTTTGAAATGGCTAAAGGCCCAGGTGCACCGGTTCATTCATTCTTTCTCTCTGCTTACAAATGCATTTGTAAAATTAAAAATGTTATTTGTGTATATGTGTGTGTATGTAGGGTATACATGGCATAGTGTATGATGAATACACTACATGTGTGCAGATGTTTGCCTGCTGTGCACATGTGGAGGCCAAAGGAGGATTTTGGGTGTTCTTCTCTATTGGTCATATGCTAGTTCCTCTAGATGGGGTCTCTCCCTTTATCTGGAGCTGTTTTTATTTATTTATTTATTTATTTATTTATTTATTTATTTATTCATTTATTTATTTGGTTTTTTGAGGTAGAGTCTCACTCTAGCCCAGGCTGACCTGAAATTCACTATGTATTCTCAGGGTGGCCTTGAACACATGGTGATCCTCCTACCTCTGCCTCCTGAGTGCTGGGATTAAAGGCGTGTATTATGCCCGGCTTGTATTTTTATTTATTTATTTATTTGTTTGTTTATTTATTAGTTCTCTGGTCTCTGACCACAAGGACTGGGGTTACAGATGTGTGTGGCCATGCCCAGGTTTTAAAGCTGGAAAGCTGAACTCAGCTGGTCTCAGGCCCTCCTATGCCATTGTGGTTTCTTAATTTTTATTTATTTGTAAGCAGCGATACAGACAGAAAGACAGGGAGAAGGAGAATGGGAGTGCCAGGGCATCTAACTACTGAAAACAAACTCCAGACGCATGTACCACTTTGTGCATCTGGCTTATTTGGGTACTGGTAAATTGAACCTGGGTCCTTAGGCTCTGGAGGCAACTTTCTTAGCTGCCAAGCCATCTCTCCAGCTCCATCCTTGTGTCTTAAACGGCATGCACTTTTAACCCCTTGAGCCATCTTTCAGGCCCTGAAAACCCAACTTTTTAACTAGGCATCTTTGTAGTCAAAATATATAGGAAGGGAGGATCTCCAGAAAAGTGTTCTCAGACTTGAACAACAAATTATATCAAATGTCATTAGAGTGCATGACAACTGAAAGAAAACACAAGAGGCAAATAATTACCGGAAAAAAAATCCAGAGAAAAGTAAGGATGGAAATCCAGACTATTTTCTCATGATCTAAGTAGGGTGACCAGGAGGAGATGCTGCTGAGAGTCAGCGGCAGGTTTTGAAGGAAAGATCATTTCAATCTCAGCTCTGCTGGCTTCGATCTGCCTCTGAAACTCTCAGGGAGAGATGCTCACTGAGTGCTTGGTCAGCCTGGTACTAACCTGTACTACTGCAAAGATGAATTCTCCTTGGTATAACTTTGTTCCCAAACATGAGCCATTTCAAGAGGGGAATCTAAGTTTTATGTCACTTTCTATTGTTCTTAGTGGTATCCTTTACTTTTCTAAGTCTCCAAAATAAAACACCATGGTTTTATCAGATACTGAGATCAGAACACTAAGGAATCAGCATTATTTTCCCAGTACAGTCTCTGAGAAAAACGCAGAAAAATCATAGAGAATGCATGCAAGAATGTGCAAATAGATAAGGAAAATGCAAAACCTAAATGACATTTAGGGTTCTCCATGGACATGGAGCCAGGCTGTGTACTTCTGCCTGCATCAGCCGAGTTGCTCTTGGTTGGAGCCAATCAATGAAACCCCATGTGGATAGGCACTCTCTTGTCTGTTGAAGGTACCCAGCTTTTGACTATTTTTCAAGGTAGCACTTGAGTGCTGCAGACATCCTTAGTGTGATAGACTTACCCTTATCTCTGGTCAATGAAACATCCAAGGGGTAAACAATACCCTGTATAAAGGTGGGGGCCTATTTCTGACACCCTCCTAACCCCAAAGCAGAGGATACTACCTCCATTATGTTCTGATCCCGCTTCTTAGTTCTTCATAGCATTGAGACTCTCATCACATTATGCTACATAATTATTACCTAACTTCCCAACCAATGTATAGCCATGTATGAACCAGGTTATTTGTATGCTTTGTTCACTGATATTTCCCAGAACCTGCAAAAGTGACCAGCATTTGGGAATTTTTAGTAGCTACGTCAGCAGAATGTAACTTTGAATTCCCTGAGCATTTTTATACCCCAAGCACTAGATAATGTTGCATACATAGATTTTTTATTTTATTTTATTTATTTATTTCTGTGTTTTGTTTTTTTTTTTTTTTTTTTTTGAGACAGGGTTTTTTCACTCTAGCCCAGGCTAACCTGGAATTCACTATATAGTCTCTGGGTGGCCTCAAACCTTGAACTCATGGCAATCCTCTTACCTCTGCCTCCTTAGTGCTGGGATTAAAGGTGTGTGCCACCACGCCCCGATGCATGAATAGATTTTTGAAGTAGCCCTTTCTGTCTCGTTATATTTTGAATGTTGAGTGTCCCCCAGAAGTCCATATGTAAAGGCTTACTCCCAAAGTGATGGTAGTGGTAAGTTCTACGATCTTTGTGAGGTGAGCTCCTTTGGGAGGTCCTTAGATCACTGCAGCTTCTCTCTTCCTCTCACTCTCTCATTCTCTCTCTCCTTCCCTTCCCTCCTTGTTTCTTTGTTCTTCTATTCTTCTTGCTCTATATCTCTCTCTGATCCATTTAAAATGTGAAGTACTTTTTTTGCTCCTTATGTCCCCACCACGATGTGCCCCCTCTGCTGTTCTCATCAGAACACATCAACTGTGAACATTGTACCTCTGAACCTCTGAAGCCATGCACAAAAAAATAAATCTCTCTTTGTAAGTCAGTTGTCTCATAGAGTTTGTTTCAGTGATGTGAGGCTGATACTGCCCCCAATAAAAGGGATATTAAAGAGGCTAAGAATGACTTATTAAATGCCCACAGGTCAACAAATGGAAAATACAAAGAAAAATTACTTACAAGTAAATTCATGAGGACAATGGGGACAGACATAGTAAAGGCAATCAGTTGGGCAAAGGACAGAATCGGATATGCCAGTTGTTTTCTTAGAAATGGCTCAAGGAAGGCATCTCGGTAGTTGATGTCTCCGAGCATCATGCTGAAAGTCTGGATCAAGGAAAGCAGTGGAGTACTGAAGGCATCCTGAGAAGGCAAGAAAGGGAAACATGAGAAACATAATGCCTCACATGAAAAGGTGTCTTCTGAGGAATAAAGCGATAGTAATTCTACTAGGAATATTTTTTAAAGTACCAAAACATGATTTGTTTATAGGAATTTTCTGCTTAACAAATAATTTTTTTAATTAAGTCAATCATGGATGGAGCTAACTAAAATGTAGTCATGAGAAACATTAACAAACTACAACAAAGTCATCCAAAAATCTTTTGCACACATTTGTATATAAACTTCTGACTATGAAAAACAATCTAGTAAACCTATACTTTACAATAAAATCATTGGAAAGAAATAACTGATAAAAGCTAATCGAATTACATGGTTATTAGTAGTTTACTAGGTGACTGAGAGTTAAGTATAAGTGTTTATTTCTAATACAGTACTGAAGTCAAGGACAGATGAAAATACCTCACCTGTAAATTCAGGAGAACATAAAAGCTGAGTCCGAACGCCAGAAGAAGGAAGATAAACACCCCTGTCGATCTCAACAAGGTCTTAAAAATCACCTCCAACATAACAATGAAAATACCACAATTTTCAAACCTAGTAAAGTAAAACAAAATACTAATTTATTTGCTAACGTTTGGATCAAAGTGTATTTTATTCAGCAATAGTACTTGCATTAAGTCAGCAACCAGGTTTCATAGGTGAGATCATTGAAGCACATTTATGAAAAATATGAGAATTCATGAGTAATGAAGTCTTCCATTCAAGATGTTCATCAAATTGCTCTTTTCTGTTCTTGTTAGTGAGTGTTATCATTCATCATTGTATCAATTGGTCACTGGACAGTGTTTTACTCAAAGTAGGAGAGAAAAAGAAATCTCTTCTCAATAGTAAATGATACAAACTGCTTACCAAAGGAAATCAGAGACAGAAACTGTGGCGCATCAAAGGGGGGTGGATTAAATGTGCTCATGTGCTTGGAAGAAGAGCACCTGCTTCATACCTATCTGTCTTTATGATGTGCTTTGCTCATCTCCCCAGTACCTGTGCTGTGAAGTGTTAGACAGACAACAAATGCAACATCTGGTCACCAACTTGAACTCATCCTTGGTCAAAGGTAGCTTTAAGAATAGGAACCATAAGATTTTGAAATTTTCACTAGCAAACATATACATGAATCCAAACATCACACTGTACCTCAAAAAAAAAACAGTATACATCTTATGTGTCAATCAAGACATAAAATATAATTTTGAAAAAAAAAATAATGGGACTCTAGCTAAGTTCCAAGAGTGATCTAGAACCTTTCCAAGGTCAACGACAATGATAGAGCCAAGGGCAGTGTCCAGGCCTGACATGAATCTACTTCCTTTTTGAGATACTAGTCATATATCCATGCCACATCTTTCCCAAAGTGTCAAGCTTCACTCAAAATACAACACTTTTGTGAGCTATTCAGAAGAAGCAGTGAGAAAAGTGTGTCCCTGGTGACACAAGACATTGGTCAATCCCTATTTCTTGACTTACTAGCTAAAATCTTCCCCATGAAATAGCCTAACTTGATTACTCAGTTTCTTCTTTTGTACAATGCAGGTCATAAAATTTCACATCTTGTTATTATAATGACTTTCTGAACAGCATTTCTCTCAGCATTAGGAACTGTGAGAAGTAGAGTTTAGCCTTGTTTCTTTCCCTTGAATTAGACTATTATTTCTTTTTCTTTTCTTTTTCCTTCTTTTCTCCCTTCCTTACTTCATTCTTTCCTCCTTCTCTCCATACCTCCTTCTTTTTTTCTTTCTTTCCTTGTCTTTCTTTCTTTCTATCTTCCTTCCTTCCTTCCTTCCTTCCTTTCTTTTTCTTCTGTTTTTGAGACAAAGTCTCCCAGGCTGGCTTTTGAACTCATGTTTCCTATCTCTGTCTTCCAAGCACTGGATTCAGGTGTGTACTACCAGTTTCAAGTAAAGTCTTTGGCTTTTATATTATTTATTTATATTTTAATATTTGTATTTATTTTTATTTATATGAAAGAGAGGGAATAAAAGGAAAGAGAAGCAAAAAAAAGAGAGGAGAGGAAGGAAGAATCTTATGGGCACCCCAGGGCCTCCTGCCACTACAAACAAACTCCAGATGCATGTTCCACTTTGTGCATCTGGACATATGTGGGTACTGGGGAATCAACCCAGGCTGGCAAGCTTTGCAAGCAAGTGCCTTTAACTGTTGAACCATCTCCACAGCCCCTCTCTTGTATTTTCATAAAGTTTTATTGATGATTTTGTTTAACCCAAAATAAATGCTTATCAAATTATAGCAGATAAAACAGGAGCAGCCAACAGTGTTATTTCTAAGTACTCTCACATTTAATCTAGATTTTTCCAGACAGAAGAGAAATTGGCTCTGAGAGGACATATGACAATGTCTGATGCATTGTCTGGTTGTGAAAAGGAGTGGACATCTATTAATGGTATCCAGTGAGTGTAAGTCAGGGATGTTGCTTAATACACAACATGCTGCAGCCCACAATAATAGCTCCCCTGCCCTCTGGCATTCACAGAAAGATTGAATTGGCCTCCAAATTTGAATGTGCCAAGTTTGAGACCCCGGTCTACACACTTAACCCCAGAACCTCAGAAATACTGAATTTAAAACAACTTAAAAAGGAAGAAAAAAAGCCAGTTATAAGCTTATTCCACTTACAATAAGTTTTGTTAATAGTTAAAATGCTTAGATGATATAGTGATACCTCAAGCAGTTTTACCTTTGAAGATATAATAGGAAGTTCATCCAGTAGAAGAATATTGCGATGGCTCCACATTGCCACTGCATGTACGCAGGGATGTTGAGAAACAAGGGCAGCACGAAGACGATGCTGGTTGTGTAGATGATCCATTCCAAGCCATTGTTGTAATCCAAAAAGTAATTCCTTTTCTTGTACATAGAATGGAGAATCACCTCACAGAGAGAACTGACACTTTCTGAATCATTCCAGCCTACTGGGAACATTGCTGTTACCCTAGGCTTGCTTAAGAGCCCCAGGTACAAATCAGTAACCGAATGCAAATTAATACCACTTTCATTCTTTAATGCATACATCCATAAGTTTACATCATGTAACAAAAATGATTCTCAAAAATGAATTTAAGCCTATATACTTAGAATTAAAGAATGTATGCTATTGGCTCATAGAAGCAAGGATTTTCAGTAATTTACATAACTATAGGGCTAATCTATACCTGCCTCACCCTAAAAGAATATGTTATGAAAAATTTCTCTGCCAAGTGTGGTGTCCTATGCCTACATTCCCAGCACTAAGGAATCTGAAGTAGGAGGATCATGAGTTTGAGGTTAGCTTCAGTCACTTAAGAAGACCTTTACTTAAAATTAAAAAAAAATTCTTAACTTTGTAATAGTTTGGAAATTTTTTTCCAATCAAGGAAATCATTCCTGTTTGGAAAAGAATTGGGAGACACCCATTTGAAATGGGTCCCTGAGCTAGTTAAGTTCATTATAAATATTTACATTTTAATTTGAAATTTAATTAATAATAAAAAAGTTCCATACCAACTGCTGCAAATATTAAAAATTCAACACAGGAACAACACAGTACAGTCATTCATAATGATTACTTGTGAGCATATAGATTCATCTGGACGAGTGAAGATGGAATTTCTTTTGTCATGTGATTTCTACATTTTAAAATGTTTCTGCTTAATCAAGTTATATAATTTTATTAGGAAAAATTTATTGCAGATATTCCTTTACCAATTAATATATATTCTGCACATTAACATATTTGTAACTTAAAGAAACAAAATATATTGGGTACCTGTTGAAAAATTTGGACCACTTCTTTGCAATATCCAAATATACTTGATAGGAAAACCAAGATCATACAAACTCGTATTGGAAGTGAATGCTGAAACCAAAAGTATTTGATAAATTAGTTATGAGCGTATAAAATAAAACACTTTACTCGCCTTATCATTTTCTACTAAGTATTTTTTTTATTTTCTATGTATTACCCACATTTGAGTTAAAGAGGAAAATGTCATTCCAATCATTTAGAACAGATGACAAACCTATTTCATAATGTTCTTACTCAAACAGGTTCATATACTGGCAATTGAATTGTAAAGGAATACAAATGTGTAGAGCAATATACAATCTTTAACTTGTGGTAAAATGTATGGGTTTGTAATTAAGTCTCATATTCAATCCCCAACTAGTGGCAGTTTGGGAGGTGAAACTGCTGGAGTGTCACTGGAGACAGGACCTTGAGGCATATTAATTAGCCCAACTTCCAAAACTCAGTACTGAGTCTAATTCCGCCCAGATATCTGAGCCAGCTTTCTGCTTTGCCCTGCTTTTTCCTCCATGATAAACTTCCCTCAAGACTGTAGGCTGAAATCAACCCTTTCCTCTTAAGCTGCTTTTCTTTGGGTGTTTTATACCAGCAATAAGAAGCTAACTGCAACAGCATATATGTCAAAATGTACCATTTTAGAAACTCTATATTTTACATATACATTTGTGCTATAAAATGTATGACAGTGTTATTCAAGTACATTTACAATGTTACAACATTACTACCTACTTCCAAAGATTTATGTCTTCTCATAGAGAATGCCACACCCATATCCTTCTCCCCTGAAGTCCCTGGAAACCACTAATACATGTTATTATACAAATATTGTGAAGTTTTACATTTCACTTGTATGCATGCCAGTTCCTTTGAATTATTCTGCAAACTCAATTACTGACCTGTTTACTTATATCTCCTCTCATTTCATGAAAGATGGTAGAAAAACCAGTGCAATATGCAATTCTATAGGCTATTCACAGTTATCAAAATCCTGATATATCAGATTTATAGGCTTGTTATCCCTAAGGAAAATGAAGTTTTACAATCCTTTATTTAAAAAAATGAAATTAGCAAATACCGTAGTATCTAATATTTCCAAGTGATCACTAGTTTCATTGATAACTCCGGTGGAGTTGAAAGCCATGCCTGGCTTAATGTTGATAACAAGAAGGGTCATAGGAATGAGACCAAGACAATATGACCCCAAATTCATCATATGGGCTCGAAATCCATAGGCACACCTACCAAGAAAGAAATAGGTAAACCACATGAGTCATTTGAAAGATACCTATAGGAAAAGTAGCTACAATCTCATTAAAAACTCTATTTTGTAAAATCTTTGTACTTTTAAACCAAAAAAATCTTTTGATTTGTATCTTAGGTTTTTTATTTGTTTGTTTGTTTGTTTGTTTTAAATTTTCAGAGAAGTAATCTCAGCTTCTGACATAAAGTCTCCTCAATGAATAGAAATGTGGTCTTCAGTCCTTCACTGCCCCCTAAACAAGGTGACCCAAGAAGCTGGTTCAGTCTCACATTAACAAGCCCCTCTGTCCCCTAAAACATTTCAATTATGTTAGTATCAATGATAAACAGTGACCACGATTTTTTAATGACAAAATTTTCCTTTGATACTTTTTTCTTTCCTAAAGTCTAAAACATTAAAATCTCAAACAAAAGGCCATCAAAACAGGATCATGAAGTTTCTAATGGACTTCATGGGAACCTCACTTAAAAACAAAAACTGCTCCATACCCACCATTTCATAAGTAAATATTCTTTACACACAGGATGGTTCAGAAGCTCTATGCGGTTGTGCTGTACCATGACCTGAAATATAGGGAAAATAAGCAATAAAAATACAAATAGGTATTAAACAATCAACTATATTCCAAACCTTTTGCTGCCTGAGTTATAACTTTATTATGGTATTGTAAATGTGACAGTTCCTTTCTTTTGAAATATTGAGAAGTCAATAATTACAAGAAATAGAAAGGAGTAGGCTGAACACATTGCCTACTGGGAGAGAACAGCAAACCATGAAATGAGCACTTGTGCAATGGAGGAGCCAAAGGTGGGACGAGGCAATCAACAGCTTTTAATTCGGGCAAGTAATCCATTCAGTGATGGGGAGCCCTTAACTGGAACTGGGGACTCAGGGAAAAATGCACTGGGAACCAGAATCTTGGGCCCCCAAAGTGAGATGTACTATAGGAGTGATTTACAAAGAGGCTACTAACAATGGAATCTAGCTAATTCAGAAATGTGTATCTCAGGTAACCTATATTGATCTCACTCTCTGATGGAGATTCTGTTTGTATTTTTCAAAAGGCAGCAAGAGAGCTGTGGCTCCTCCAACCCTACCAACAAGCCACAGGCTAATAGATGACATTGTGGCAAGAGATGAGACACCCCAGATCTTCCATGAAGGAAACATACAGAGCCCCACAGAGAGCGGTGGGATGAGAAAGAGACCCACACCTACAGCCACTCAGTCAACACAGGATAAGTCAGATAGACACCAACAATTTCAACACAACTTAAAGCTCAAGTACAGAGGCAACTAAGACCTCAATAATAAAGCAGCCTTATTACTCATCTACCATGGCTCAGTGAACTGAGTGGAAGAGGGGGTGGAAAGATTGTAAGAGACATGGTGGGGGAGAACTCCCAGAGACATTGCCCCGCTCAGTAACAGCATACAAAGGGGGGTGGAACTGGGCTGACTCCTAGGCTATCCATAACCCCCTACCTCATGGACTGATCCAGACTGCCCTCGGAGGAGGATACCCAGCTGATTGGGGACAGAGAAGAGGGAAATTGGGAAAGTGGGGATACCAACTCATTATTTGCTCATTCAATGTATCTAATATGGATAATAAAGAAAAAACATGAAATAAAGACATGATCCATGCCTTCCAAAAAAAAACAAACAAACTAGAGAGATTCATTTTATAAATCTGTAATTGTTTGATTTAATATATCTTTTTATATCTCTATCAAGCTGAATGATATATTTTTAATATTACTATTTATATTATTGACATTATTTTTTTAAATATTGTAGAGGGTTACAGAAGAAACAGGCATTAAAGATGAAGGCACATTTTACCTTCATTCCGTCCTTGAGGAATTCCAGAGTAACTTTCTAGAAGGACTTTAACCACTAGAATACATGTAAGCAGTTAAAATAATGTGTGTATTATAAGCCTTTATGAGAGTTATTAGTAACTAATAGCATCTAGCATCTATTTTTAAACTACATTTTTATTATTTCAGAATTGCTAAGGAACCCTATGCCAGCAAGTTGACACTCGGACTCTGAGATCCTCTTTCTTCCACAGAAAGATAGATTTAAGCATGGGCCACCACCTTTGTGAGCTGCGCAGAATCCAGCAAGCTAAGAGGCTCTTGCTCTAGGGATGTAACAGACTAGATCAATGGCAGGGGGAGAGCTCATGGCGTTTACTTGCTGTAGCCTCTCTTATTACAGCAGTGTTACTGTGAGGGAACTCCTGGATTCTTTTTAGAGAAAAAGAATTGAAAGCACATCCAGTGTTTTGACTTGGTGGTAAGTGGCTTCCCTACAGGTGCCTCTCACAGGACCAGGCACCCAGAGATAACCTAGCAGGGCTGCAGAATCATAGCTAGAAGATAGCGGGTGGTGTAGTAACGTGCTTGTTACATCCACAGACATTTGGAACCACAGAAGCACAGCTAGAATAAATAGGCAATGAGTAGGAGCAGGCAGATCTCTCTCTTCATGTAGATTTATACAAAAGCCAAGAGATGAATGCCTAAAAAAGTATTGCTTTGCTTACTAAAAACTAAAGGCTTGGGCGACATGGCAGACACACACATTGAACTGTTAACTAGAAGTCTCTGCAAGCCCTTTCCATTTCCACCAGGCACATGACTGTTAGACCCAAACAGCTTAGAACACAGCTAGAAATGATTTTGTTAATGAAAACACTGGACTTACATTGAGGATCGAAAGAGGCTCATACACCACTTCATGTGTAGGTTCTACATTTTTGGTTAATGTTAAAGGACACTGAAGATATTTGAAGTTATATTCAATCTGTAAAAGATTTTTTTTAAAAAAATATGAGTTAGTCTAATATAGACACCAAAATACTTCTTGACAAATCAAATATTCAAGTCTACAGTTTAGCTCAAAATTAACTGATAGAAGCAAAGATGAGTCATTGCAAGTGGACAAAAATAAATCATTACATATGAATTAGCAAAAAGCAAATATTCTAGAACACTAGAAACTTGACTGCTTTACAACCCAGAGCAATGGGAAAAATAATAATTCTAAGTTTAAATTCCTGTCTGTGTAAATAATTTGAGTCACACCAAACCTGATGGCCTGGATTCACAATCTCAAGTAAAACAATTACTTCCTAGACAGGCAGTCCGTTCGGAACCCAAATGGACACAATTACATCCAGGAGTTCTTGCAACATCTGGTTAGCCCCACCTAGGGAACTTGAGTAATTCTTCCCGACCTTCACCCTTCAGGCAAAACTACCCAAGAAAATATAAGGGCCAGAAATAACACTAAAAGATGTTGCTAGAAACAAGCCTAGATGTGAGGGAAAAATTCTCTCAGAAGTGGGTAATACAGCATTATATAAATGGAACCAGTCCTTGTTATCTAACTGTAGGAACACCATTTATAATTAGATCATCATGACAAATGGACTTACGTGGTAGTCTCGGCAAGACTTATCCTCTGTGGAAGGGATCATGCAGAAATCTAGTAGAACCTTTGGGAGAGAGAGAGAGAAAAAAAAAACAGATAAAATACAGAGCTGCAGACCATACCTGAGAAAGGATTTTATCCCATAACTAAGTAATATAAGATTTACTCCTCATCTCTTCCTTTGCCTCTTTAAAAAAAATTACTTATTGATTTGAGAGAGAGAAAGAGAGCCAGAAAAGGAGAGAGAGGGGGCAAGCCAAGGACTCACTCTCTGAAACAGGCTATGTGCCACTTTGTGCATCTGGCTTTACATGGACACTGGGAAATTGAACCTTGATCATCAGGCTTTGCAAGCAAATGCCTTTCATCATTGAGCCATCTCTACAGCATTTCGTTTGCTTCTTGCACCTCCTGGTTAAATTGTTAGCTTCATGGTTTGGATAGAGGTATGTATTGAAAAATGTCTTTCTTTTTTATATCATTATTATGAATAAGTACATACACTATATGATCAAATCTTGTGACTGTGTCCCCGTTTCCCTCCTTTCTGCCCCCTACCCACTGGGGTCCTTCCTGGGTTCACATACTGGATCTGTCCATAGGTTTCTACTACACGGAAAACAACTGTGTAAGAATGACAGTGCGTGACCCCTATCACCTGCCATTCGTGCCAAATAAACACAAGGAGAAGTCAGATGTACCACATGGGAGAGGCTTCTCCACCCTAATAGCAGCTGGTGCTCAGCCTTGCTTGGCTTCTGAGAAGGCATTTCCAAGCCTTAGATCATCTGTTTCTTGTTTTGTTTTTTAAATGGGAAGCCAGGTGTATCTGGAGCCCTGATGAAAGCATCTTGGCTACAAAATGTTAGCAACTACTGCATATTTAAAACCATAAAAACATGCCAGCCAGATGAAATGTGTCTAGAGCCTTTATTCAGCCAATGAATTCCATATCGTAGTCTCTGCCATCAACTTGAATTACTTGAAGAGGAAAAAAAAACTTCTTAACTATATTTTATTTTACACATAATAAATGATGGTATTCCTTACTGCAAAGAGATCGTCATTAAACATTTGTTCTTATTTTCCTCATAGCCTATGGGAAGCTAGAAACTATATTCAAATATGGAAATTACTATTACTAGACGGTGATTTTGAAACGTTCTCACACTACATTATACATAGGCATGTACCCATAAGGGCCTTTGTTTTAGTGAGCTTACTTTCATGCACTCAGGGAGGTATTCTACCATTTCCATGATCGGGCATCTGTTGCTTGGAGAAGAATGAGTAAAGACTTGAAGGCATTCATCCCATCTGTAAATCACAAATAAAAGAAGCACGTTTTAATCTCTTTTCTGCACAGTAGCTGAGACTTAATATATCTTTGGTAGACTAAGTCTTGAAAGGTAATGCTCGCTCACTGGTTCTAGGGGAGTGAATATGTGAACCAAGACTAAACAATTGATAGCATCCTTGTCTATCAATGAAAGTTTGAAGTGTGGGAAAATTATAGAATGACTATTTGATCACTGCTCTGTATCTTTCACTAATTACCTTTCAAAGACATCAGGCCTTAATCTTTTTCTCCTGAAGTTATGAAATGATTAGTGCTTTCAAAACTGATTGTGTTGCAGCAAGTCTGATAACCCATGAAAGGTCAATGGAGACAGACACCAACGATACACAACACAACCCAGGGCAAAGATTCAGAGATACTTAAGATCTCAACAATAAGTCAGACTTAAAACTCATCCACTATGACTCAAGGTACTGAGAGGAAGAAGAAGCAGAAAGAATGTAAGAGCCATGGTGGGGGAGAATATCCTGTGACATTGCCCCCCCCTCAGCAACAACACACAAAAGGGGGAAGAAAAAAAAGAAAGAAAAACTGGCTACCTCTGGTGCTGTTCATACCCCTTTCCTATGGACAGGTCCAGTATGCACACATAAAGTCCTGGGAGTGTTGGTACACACTTAGAATGCCCAGCTGGAGAACTGGACCTTGGGGTCAGTGACCAGCCAGTCTAGCCTAATTAGTGATCTTCAGAGAAGAGAGAGAGAGAGATAGAGAGAGAGAGAGAGAGAGAGAGAGGGAGAGAGAGAGAGAAAGAGAGAAAGAGAAAGAGAGGAGAGAAAGAGAGAGACCTTGTTTTACAAATAGGGAGATGGTGTATCTAATAAACAAGACAGAAGGTTTACCTTTGGATTCCACATGCACACACATATGTGCACAGCACACACACACTGAATCTCTTTTCTTTGTGTTTGTTCTGAGGAACACCAGAGCATACTGAATCACAGCTGAGACAGGAAGACACCATACCTTTTGTTCCTGATGGTTGTGAGAACCACCTCTTTCCGCTTGTTGTGCAGTGCTATGTGCAGAAAGGATGCCTGCTGCTTGTTCAGGACTATGTCAGCATTGTACCGCAGAAGCATCGCCACAGCCTTGGCATGCCCTTCCCGAGCCGCAAAGTGGAGTGCGGTGTTCTTTCAGAAGACACAAAGCACACAGGGGGGGTGATGGTGACCAATCATGAGGGCTTTGCTCTCTTGCTTAGTTCCTTATTGCTGAGTTCCTTAAAGCAAATGCTCACTAAAGCTATTTAATACCAAAGCACATGGATTTAAACCCCATGCTGACAGTGACACCTTGAAAAGATGAAATACTGGCTATAATTCAAGTGCAGGATGCATGGTGCGCGTGTGTATATGTGATCAGGGCTTGTGTTGCTCGCTTCTGCAGTAGAACAATTTCCCAGGGTTAAAGGAGAGGCTTTCAGGGTAAGAAGGTTGTAGGAAACATGGAAGTATAGATACCTTTGAAGAATTATCTTTTAGGGTGCTGGGCTGTGGACTTGGGATTTCACAAGCACATAAAAAAATCAGTGATTGTGCCAATTTTTCATCTTAACATATAAAAGCATCTTTTAAAAAATAAAACAGCAATCAAGAATTATTTCGCTCTATCATTTCATAAGCAAACGTACATCTCAACATTCTCAAAACAAATAAGGAGGAAGGACACAATATGCAATAAAAGAAGTCCCTTCAAATCACCATCGTTCAAAGTGATAAAGTTGGCTATATCCTGCCTCACTCTCTTCATTTTTCTGGGTTCACCAGGAAGTGCAGAATATTTTACCATGAAACCACAGTGGTCCTGGAGGGGTGACCTGATCTTGCTCCTCTTCCTATTAACATTAGTATTAGTAATGATCAATTTCCAGTCCGCCTTTAGACTTCCACCTCACTCCAATAATCTGTTTTCATAAACCCAACAAAAAGCTAAGTGTAGAGCAAATAATAGGAAGAGGGAGTTGAAGAAGGCTTTCTTGCAATTTTGGAAGTTTTCTCTGTATCAAGATTTTGAACTGGTAAGAGGCATAGAGTACCTACCCCTTCTTCATCCAGCCGATCTGTGCACTTCATGTTAGTATCGAGAATGACCTTCATAGTCTGAGTATACCCACCCATGGATGCATGGTGCAAAGCAGTCCAGCCATTGTGGTCACTGTTAAAGAGGTCACAGGAAAAGACATGTATGTGTGCTTACAGATGGAATATGGGAGCAATGCCACTTGACTTCATGTCACAGGGTCTGATGATGAAAACCACACATCTGAGATCTAGAGACTTGATATTCAATACCTACTTATATATTTGATCATTTCAAGCACACTAGTCTTAATGGTCTATATATGATGTGAGGTCACACATGCTTTAGATAGTGGATTAAAGCATAATTAAAGCCTATTAGTACTGTAAGGTACTACAGTTAGCATGTCTGTGTTGTGCCATTTTTCACAGTTTTAATGTTCATGTCTACTATTTTCAATCTTGTTTCATTGAACATCATACAAAAAGTTTCATAATGCTAACATCTGCCTCCATAGTCAATATAAGAGAGTTAGTGCTATTTTCTAAGCATCCAGATCTATATTCTCCTGTGCTATCAAAGATGTCTATGATACCTTTGGAACATGTATATCTTTCTCACAGAAATTCAAGATGTTAAAGGCTTGTCATATTAGTAATGCCATATAAATAGAAAACTAAAAATCTATACACAAGTTAATTTTGGTACTAGTAAGCAAGAGTTTTAGGGTGTGAGAGCCACACTGCTATATCAATTATGCTGTAATAAAGCACTAACTGTATCCTCTTTCAGGTCCTGTTCTGGGTCCCTTGGAATCAAGAAGAGACAGTGCAAAGCTGACATTGGTCCTCTGATGAAGAAATGTGACACTGATCATGATCCTGAAGATCTATTGGCTACCTGCCACACTGGTGAAGTCAGAAGACAGCTCATGGCAACTCTGTACTTGTTTCTGGTTGTCTATCTCTTTTTATAAAAATGTCACTCAATTATGACTCATAGACTATTATGGCTCTATATTTAACTTGATTTTGCTCTTCATGTTAAATATAATGGAGTCCAGCTTATTTTGAATGTTTTATGTGATCACTCTTTCTGTCCTTCATTTATTAAATTGAATGAAACATCCTTTGAGCTTGGATGGTTCTGAGTTTGTATGTCTATATACTAACACCCATGAACACAGTTTTGTGTTTTCACAAGAAGATGACTGACTGATGAAGTAAGCTGTATAAGTATATAAGTATGTATATATCAGTAAGCTATATGAGTATTTCAAATGTTCTCAGAAATGCTCTCCTCAGTCATTTACTTTATGGCCTTAATCAATAATCAATAATCCACAATCTATAAACTTTAGTGTCTTTAGTTGCCATCTGGGTACTATACTGAATTTGATTTACATATTTGAGAAATCCCATGTTTTGAAGATTAAGTAATACACACATGTATAGTGAGATTGAAAGATAACATATTTAAAAATATAAAGAAAAGCAGTCTGAAATGGCTAATTAAAATGTACAAAATCCCACACATAGATCCTCACCTGAGAAATAATGCCCCTTTCTTGAGAAGCAGTTGGACAACTTTATCATGTCCATTTTTTGCTGCCAGGTGAAGAGGAGTCATTCCATGGAGATCTCCTTCATTCAAAAGCCTCGTGTCACTTATGTCTTGGAGCAGCCTCTGACAGGTATTGATGCGCCCATAACTTGAAAAAATCAGGTTGCATATGTTCAAGATAAGTATAAAACAGAAAACATTCATGCTCACATTTTGTCAGACCAATCCTTACCTGGCTGCAAAATGCAGAGGTGATTTCTTATCTTTGCTTTTGGAATGAATGGACACATTAAACCCAAGGAGATTATTTACAGAGATGGGGACCCCCTGTCGGCATGCATAGTGGAGAGGTGTGCACCCATCGTTGTCTTCATCCATTACCAGCTCCTTAATCTGTTGCATCTGTGGGAAAAGCAGCAGTCTAACATGAGCACCACTACGCTCATAGTCAGATGGTATTTTTCAATCTATTCTGTAGCATAGTATTTTCCAACAAGGACCAATTTTAACTCCTCCAGGACAAAACTCTAAACCTACATGGAACTGGAGTAAAATAACTATGAATGAAGTTGCATGCTTTGTCTATTTGTCATGTCATTTTAAGTGTTCTGAGAAATCCCACAAGGATGGAAAGTACTTAACCCAGTATTTTCCAAACATTTGACTACACTCCCCAAATACCTCTCCTTTCATTGTTTATCCCCAAAACATGTAAGAGCTTAATGTATGTATCTCCTAGACAAAAGGGATGGGGGTATTAGATTTACTTCAGTGTTTATAAATACATTAAAGAAAAATATAAAATGTGACAGCTTAATTAATAAACATATTTGTGTTATTTTTGTTTAAAATATTCAAATGCATTAGAATTTTGTTATTTTTGTTTAAAATATTCAAATGAATTGGAATTAAAAATGACAGCATGAGAATCTATTTATTATCAAATATAGCACATTTCATATCATCTAATGATCACTTAGAATTAGCTAGTTAGTGTGAATATGGAATTAACGCTTTCAGCTTGTCATCAATGAGTCACATATGTTGTTTTTCTAAATTGATGGTGGAGTATTATTCATTCATTCATGTACTTGGTTTGTCACTGATATAAAATTCACAGTGACCAATTCACAGTGACCAGAGACTGAAAGAAATATAACTGATTAATGATGAATCCTTATTATATAGATGAGAGTACATGGAAAGCTGTAGCTACAAAAATTCAGTCCCCGTGAAGTTATATCATCACCGCCACCACGAAGAAAACAAATATTCAAGTAGATAATCTTATTTCAAAATATTTTTGAAATTTCAGAATCAACTTTCATAACAAAAGCTTTCACAAATAAAGTCAGTTAGTCTCCATTTAAACACAACTAAGTTTAGGAAAATCCATAGACGTACCATACCTGCATAAACTCAGGTCGTAAATTTTTTAGTCCATAAGGCTGCTGTACGGTCAAATGTAAAAAATTTCGCCCCAGATTATCTTTTATATCTACTTTGGCACCTGAGAAAAAGTACAGTATCAATATAAGATCTACCCATATATTCAGAGCATGACCTATGGTAAACTGCAATTTAGTAAAATATTTTGACTGAAAATTTTTCCAGCCTTTAGGGAAAGCCAAAGCTATTCAAAAACCATCTGTACCTTAGTATGTGTGTATCTATGTGTGTGTTGGGAATGGGATATCTGATGGCTATGTGATAAATTACACGAACATATGAAGGTTTGACTTTCAAGCATACATTATGAATATGGAATGACGAAGCAGGGACAGGAGAAATGAGAGGAGCCCTCTCTTCTGCTGTCACAGCACTAGGTGAGCATCTGTGATGGGGACAGTTCAAACACTTAGATCACATAGTACTAACCAAAAGCTGATAAAGGGGTAAGCAGATGCCTGGTGTTTCACAATTGCTTTCTAATGCTGTCTTGTATAATCATGACATCATTTTTAAATATTTCTCCTTGACAGGACTGATTATTATTCCCACCATGCCAATTTTTCTGTTGATCTTTGTCTTCACAGAGCCTGGTTTGTAACAGATGGTTAATAAATGTTATCTAATCGGATTGAAGAGTGTTTGCAAAGACTCAGCTTGCTACATGCTGGTACCTTTAGAGAGCAACAAATTTACAATATTCCAAGATGCAGAAGCAGTTGCTAGAATCAGTGGTGAGCGTCCTTCCAAGTCGGTGCTGTTGATATCGGCTCCCTGAACAAAACAAAGCATTTGGTGAATTGTTGTGAGCAGGTACGTCAGCAGCTTACACCGCAATTTCTAACTAGTGTAGTGTCCATTTTATGACCACCACTCACTCATATGGTGAGTTATAGAATGATATGATCTTTTCTATAATTTATGTAACATCAGAAATTAAAGGATCCTTTCATAATATCAACAGTGAAATTATTCTGATGCATTAAGCTTTTGATCAAGTGCTACATAACCCCTAAAACAAAACTCTCATTTAGGATCAAATTTTCATTCTTATTACAAAAATTATTTTAAATTCTTCCAAATTTAGTGCATGTGTGATTTAAAATATTAACATGAAATTATTCATTTAAAAAACATTTACTTCACCTTAAACAGATAAATGGAAATAACTGAACTGAATTATGAGGGTAAGATATTAGCCAAGCATTTTAAAAATCATTTTTGTGATCTTATGTGCTGTGTAATAATATTCTATATGATAATAAATGAGAGGGCCTTGAAGCTATTATGGAGAGAATTCTCTTCTTGGCAGGGTTGTGATACCAGCTGGAGCTCTGCTGAGCTATACTAGGTGGCCAAAGCAATGGTGGTGGCTGCATTGTCCCTGCTGAGAGCTGGTGCTGGTCTGTGAGCTTCCACCAGGGTTCTCCTGTCAGGCGAATTGCAAGAAACCACACATGGCACAAAACTGTGGTGTCTAGTAAGGCTTCCTGGGACTCTTCTGTGTAAATACCACAATTTTTACAGCTGCTACTGACAACTATATCAAATACAAGTGGAACCTCATTTGTTACTCATGTGCAGAGGCTTAAATAAATCCATGTTCACTCACTCATGGACAGGCTTCTGAAAATGTAACTCAAAAGCCAACTGATTCCACTTCTGAGAGGGAATAACCACTCATGGTTTCAGTGGTAAGAAAGCTTCAGAAATATCATTCAACTTTTTTGACTTTTTGTGGCTGTGAAGGCGGTGCTGAGGCAGCTCAGGGAAGGGCACCTGTCCTACATCTGCCTCCAGACACCAGTGCTAAGAAAGTACCAGTAACATTGTCAAAGGCCAGCAGTCCCAAGAAGACCTGGGCATAGGCTATCGAAAGATCTATCCTCACAATTCCCCCATAGACAAGGTTATCAAAATACATTCTGGTTCTTCTAACTTCTTCATAATGAAGTCTGGCCACTTTATCTATATAAAATATGCCCGAGCCGAAAACCTGTCAGTCATCCTTATGGAAAACTTGAGACTAAACAAAAAAATAAAATGGTACTTATTTTGAAAATCTATAGCATAGTTATATGATTTTTCACCTGTTAATGGTAATTTTAAAAATTAAACTTTGCAGTCAAATAGTTACCACAGAAATTAAGTACTCCGCCAGGTCATGATGATCAAATAATGAAGCTCTGCAAAAAAGAGAATTAAACACTGATATAAATACAGAAAATAAAGCTATGTGTTCATAAAATGAACTTAACTGGATAATGAATAACATAACATGCTAAAGTATGAGGATTCTGAGGAGTCCACTTTCAAAGTAATAAAAACAAAGAAAAACAAAAGACATCACAAAAAATTTCTTCCTCATCTTTTAACAGATTTATTTTATCCTGTGAAATTATTCGGAAGGTGTTCCAAGGTGAGTAGTAATTATCTTTCTGGAGACACAAAACATAAGAGTATTGGCAAGAGCTACCTGCAGGAAGGGATACCTCAATTTCAGCAGGCCCTTCTTGGAAGAATTTCTCTTTGGCAAGAGCTAACAATTAGCTTTACTGAGGTTTTATGAAGCTGAAGCTACTTACAGAAACAACTAAAGTCACCTTGGAACTATCTTGGAATTGTAATGTGTAGCACATTGAGATAAATTTATTTTTATTTTCGTCTTTTAGGATTTCTAGCTGCATTTTTATATCGATACTCCTGGATTTGTGTATGCTAATTTGTTTTTCATAATTTTCTGTTATCCTAAAATATTCATTTTCAGATTATTCATTTTTATAGCTTTAAAGAACTAAAGCATCTTACATTCTTACCACGTTGCTCTATTTTTTCTATATCCTTGAAAGTAAATAAGTCTTTTGTCATTTTCATTGTTTGTTTTGCTTTTTAACTCTTTTCCTTTATGTTTTGAAATTTTAATTTTCAGACCTAATATGAATGGGGGTCCTTTCCATGAAGGCATATATTATGGTTGCTAGTTTTGCTAATGTGTGGATTCATCCAACTCGCCAGGTCAGAAATATATATTAGAGTGGTAACTAGACTCTTCTGCTAGGAGCTAATGTAGATTTCCTGTTATGTTTACATCCTGGAGATTTATTAGCTCTTCACTGATATTCCAGGCTTTGAGCTTAACCACACGTTGGGAGGAGAGGAAGGGAACTCTGTCACTTCTTAGAAATCCTCTTTGCTGGCTTCTTTAGCAGGCTTCAGGAAGTTAGCCTTGAGCCTAGATCTAGGGGACCAAAACTTGATCTGAATTTTTCAATGGAGATTTTCTTCCACAAAGATCCCTTGAACATCCTGCTTGGATTCCTGAGACACATAAGGGATTCCAGTTGAACTGAAAGAAAGGCCTTGGATATTCACTTTTTTCTTTAAACATTGGAACCTTTGCTGGCATATTTGTGATTTCTTTCTGGACATATATAATTTAATACAAGAATGACAGGTTGGAAACTTGCCTGTGAAGCAGGGTCTCCTGATTCCCATCGATGGCATTAACAATATCACTTTGACCAGAATATGAAGAGATCATCAGTTTCACGATGTCAGTGGCTCCCTGGGTCGCAGCAAAATGCAGGGCCATGCACTTGCCATTCTATAAATAGTTTTGATATCCCAATTAGTGCTTAAATCACAATTGAAAGATGTAACAGATGCCTACCCAACTGTGAGTTTCTTCTTCCCAGATCAAGGACTCCCATTTAAGCTAAGAAGCAATGCTGCTTATCTACTGAAAATCCTGACAATGACAGCCATTACATGCAAGGGTGCTTCCTGGAAGTCTGGAAATTCTTGGTACACATTCTCTGAATGCAACTCTTTCCAAGGCATGTGGGTCTCGCATATTCCTTTAATAGCTGGATAAAGTAACTACAGACCTAAAATGTTGAATATTCATTTCAATTCTAAAGGAATTTGGAGGCAATGGGTAGCAGCTACATGAGATTAATAACTAATGTCTTCTTTCTCCACAAAGGACAGACTTTGAGGTAGATGAGACGACTAGCTATATTGTCACTCAAAAGCCAACACACGACAAAGAAATGACCCTAAAAACTCTACTTTTAGTCAGACACACCTAACACAAGTTCAGACAGGACTCAGGCCCAGTCAACACTTTCATATACTTATCCTTACAAGCTAGTAGATGAGCCTTAGATGAAGGACATAACTCTTTAGAATAGAAGTAACACCAAAGACATTAACGGTTGGGCTTTTTAAAAATGTTTTTATTGGCTTAAAAGTACATGGGCTGAGGAGATGGCTTAGCGGTTGAGGTGTTTGCCTGCAATGCAGAAGGACACAAGTTCATTTCCCCAGTGCCCATGTTAAGCCAGATGCACAAGAGGGCGCATGCATCTGGAGTTCATTTGCAATGGCTAGAAGCCCTGGTGCTCCTATTCTCTCTGTTTCTTTGTCTGCCTCTCTCTCTCTCTCTCTCTCTCTCTCTCATAAATAAATAAAATGTTTTTAAAAAATTACATGTATTAACACAACAATATGCTCAGTATCATAGGTTCTTAGATAAAGCCATTATAAATCCATGATGACATTCCCTCTTATGAATTAATTATTCTCCCCCCCCATTACTCTTACATTCTTTCCACCCCCTCTTCCACAAATTTCCCTGAGTTATAGTGGGTAAGGCTCTTGGCTGGGAATATTAATGTTTGAGGTTAGGTTCATGGCAATGAAACTGGATATACTCTGTGTATTTGCAATTATTTTTGCTATGTTAAAATTTATAAAATTAGAATTTTTTTCTGCATAAACAAAGGAAAATATTTTCTGCTTTTCACATTTTGAATCTTAGTTTGGCTATTAAGGAGCTGCAAAACACTTTGGGTAATGAATCACGTAAATTCTAAAGAAAAGTGCCACCCAGAGTCTGATCACTCACCTCTACCATGTCAACGTTGGCACCATTGTCCAGGCACATTTTAATCATCTCCAAGTCACCGCTTTGAACTGCCAGGTGGAGTGGGCTGACTTTCTTATGGTTCACAAAGTTAATATGAGTCTTTCTGCTATAGCCGTTTTTTTCACCTTCAGAAGAAAATGCCATTTAAGATGAATCTTGCAAATAAATAATATGAATTTTAAAAAGAAAGCACCTTTAAAATTACATAACAACTTATTTGTTGATTGTATTAGATATAACTTTTTTTTTAAAAAAAATAAGAATATCCGATAGGTTTCTTAACCATGTAGAATATAGAAAACCTTCACTTACCATACTTTAATATCAAGTCCATGCATTTTTTGGCACCTGAAAATGCAGCCTTATGAACAGGGAAATCTCCCCATTTATTTGATTTACAAAGCTTTGCTCCTTTATTGAGCTGGAGGAAAAGGAAATCAAAAATTCAAGTATACAAGTTAAACTGTAAATCACAACAGTGCAAAAGAATTTTCAGTGCCTCTATCAGGCCACTTCATTCTTCTGAGTCTACAGGAAAATACACAAAAGATTTTGTCAGATATACCAACCAGGTAAGGAGGTAACTTTTGAACTAAGCTAATACCGCTCAGTAGAGGCATCTTGAAAAGATGAAGTAAAAACCATGACAGAGAGAGTCCATCTTTATACCCTAACAAATTCAATACATTTTAAACAAAATGTTTAAAAACATTATCATCACCTCTACACTCATTCTCACCCCTTAAGAAAATAAAGTATTTCGGGGATGGAGAGATGGTTCAGCAGTTAAGGCACATGCCTCCAGTGCCTAAGGTCCTGGGTTCAATTTCCCAGGACCCACATATGCCAGACACACAGGGTGGTGACCCTGGTGCGCGCTCTCTCTCTCTCTCTCTCTCTCTCTCTCTCTCTCTCTCTCTCTCTCTACTTAAAAATGAATAAATAAAAATTTAAAAAAAGAAAAGAAAAGAAAGTATTTCACAGATTTTTCTCCTTAATTAATGTGAAATTTGTAAAAACTAAATGATAACATATGTGAATCACTAATATACCAAGATTCTTATTAAATCATGAAAATCAGGCATTTGCACAAATAAAGTTTCTTTACAAAAATGATGTTGGAAGATTTGAATTTTGTTGTGAACCTTTTAAGTGAGCCAATCATTTTCAAGTAATATTTTCTATAAATCACTGGATTTAAGTTTTCAGCAACATTCATAATTTTAAAAATATTTTGAAATTGTGGAATGGAGTGAATTAAATGTAATCTTGTCTTTTAATGGCAGAATCTGACACATATAAATATTCTGTGCAGCTAAACAAATGGAAGATGTCTTCATAAAATCATATCCTTAAGAATATATGTTGCTGGGCTATAGAGAGAGCTAAGTGGTTAAAGGCAATTGCTTTCCAAGCCTGATGGCCTGAGCTCAATTCTCCAGGACCCAAGTAAAGCCAGGTGCATAAAGTGGCCCATGCATCTGGAATTTGTATTCAGTAGCAGGAGGCCCTGTCACGCTCATACTCTCTCTCTCTTTTTCTCTCTCTCAAATAAGTAAATATATTTTTAAAATAACATTTGCTGTCATGTGAAACCTTTTGAATAATACATCACAATCGTCATTCATACAAAATAATTTTGTAAAGAAATAATGATATATACATATAATTTCTGAACTGTTTTCAA
Source organism: Zapus hudsonius (assembly GCA_004024765.1). NCBI lineage: Eukaryota > Metazoa > Chordata > Mammalia > Rodentia > Dipodidae > Zapus > Zapus hudsonius. Next base: position 52,804 of record PVHP010007221.1, read on the forward strand.
CTTAACTACTTTGCTATTCTAGATAACAATTCATAAAAAGAAAGCAGCAAAATTGGTATACAAACCAAGCATTCCAGGGCCTCACTGTTATCTGTGATGCAGGAAGTCATCACAGCAGTGTTTCCATTCTCTCCTTCCAAATTAATGTTAGTAGCATTGTGCTCAATCAAGACCTAAACAAAAAGGGAAAATCACTGACAAAAATCTGAATTGTTGATTTTTAAATAAGGATATAGCCTCCATTATGTCATAAGCCCTGGGATGCCAGAGACCATGTCTTAATATCTTTTTCAATCCACCACCCATATTGTCTAGCACAAAATCTGGCACATAGTGAGTAACAAATACATTTTTAAAACAGAGAATGACTTTCATATCACAGTAATAAAGGCAGTATTGAATTATAATTGAAAGGACTTAATAGTTTGCCTGAGTACTAGTCACTTTTAAGTGCACAGATAATGAGAGGGAGAAATGGAATATGGGGGAAGGGAAGTGAGAGAAAGGAAGGAAGGAAGGAAGAAAGGAAAGAAGGAAAGAAGGAAAGAAGGAAAGAAGGAAAGAAGGAAGGGGATAGTCTCTTTTTATTCATATAGTTATTATCAGTTTTATCTCAGAAGGCAAACATTGTGGGAAATGTCACTGTCATAAGCACAGGGCTCTATGTAAGCTGATGTTTGGTCAAACTTGGTCTGGAATACAAACATTTTTCTATACCATAAAATGACTCCAGTTACAAATTCTTGTACTTCTTCTCAAGGCATTTGAGTAAAAAACTAGTATCCCCCCACCTGCTGACCCCCAGCTCTTGATTGGCCAAGTCTCCTGATCTTTCACCAGTACTAATTCCACATGAAATCTAACAAAAATGCCTCTTATATGTCTCCCTCGGAAGAGATCTACTACATTGTCCTGCTAGGTGAATTTCTCTTGCATTAACACAATGATAAAACCATGGCACACATATTTTTTTCTTTCTTTCTTTATTATTTATTTAGTTGCAGTATTGGTAATTAAACTAGGTGTTCATGCATGCTAGGTAATCCATCTAGGACAGAGCCATAGCCCCAGCCTGTTTTTACTTTTCCTTCTCTTAATTTTGAAACAACATCTCACTTAGTTGCCCAGGCTGGCTTTGAAATTGCTTAGTAGCCAGGCAAGATGTAAACATCCAATCCTTTGGTTTCAGCCTCCTGATTACCTGAGATTACAGGCTCATACCACCCAGGCCTTCCAATTTCATTGTTTAAAAACCCTATCTAACTAGATATTTCCTATAAACCTTGACTTCTTTAAAATAGTACACAATTTCCCAGCAGAGCCTCTTCCCAATAGAACATGTTTCAATGTGACAGCCAGCAAATGAATTAGACTTACTAATGAGCTCTGCTCATAAGAGAAAATGGAGATTTTTTTTGAGGTTTTCGTACATAAGAACCCATAGCAGAATCGTTGATGGGTGAAGGAAGAGAGGCAAAGCATCAATCCACTTTAGGCACCTTCATGTTCTATTCTTGAGCTCCAGAGTCACATGGAAAATGACCCATCAGGGTTTATAAAGACAATTGTTCCTCTTTGTCCTCAGAATCACTGATCATAGATCTATAGCACTTATAAGTGTGTAATTATTACACTGTCATAAGAATGATCTTCCAAAGGATTCATTAAATTATAAGTCACATTGGACCCAATAAGACCAGCTAATCGGTGCTTCTACTTCAATTCCTTCATGACTAGGGCATGCCTGGAAGCCTGATAGGTGAATTCTCTAGGGTCCCTTGGATAAGAATTTAGAAAGCCTCATGAGAGGCTCAACAACAGGATACTTGTGAGCTTCAGATCCAAGGACAATGACCACTTCCTAACCCCCAGGGTAATGGTCTCCAGAAAATGCTATACTGTCTTCCCAGAACTTGAGCTGAAGCATAGATGACAGTATTTTTTTTACTTTACAGCCAAGTAGACAATGGTGGAAATTCCAGGGGAAGTGGGTGGATCACAACACAGTGAAGAAGCCTTCCAAACTGAGAAGGGTTGAGTGGATACAGATACATGGGAAGAGTTGAGAGAGGAAGACTGGGAAGCAGGGACTTCTATTTGTAAGTAAAGCTCCTCTCTTTCTATTCTCATGAGACAGAGATTTGAGAATATCATTAGACATAGTTATGGCAGGTAAAACCAAGTAAGGAAAAACAATTTTATTTATCTTGCAATCCTATTTTTTTCTTCTAGTGTTGCCCATGGATTTTTTTGTAAGTTAGTTTTCTTTTTCAGTTATTATACAGAGATTCAGGTATCATTCTGGAAAATGTCTTTTATAACTATACATCTATCTCAAAAATCAGTTATAGGCTTATTTCTGAAGTTTTTCTTTTATTTCTATTGTTGCTCTGAATATTTTTCTAATTAACAATACTATTTTAGCTGTTTCCTGTCATTGAATTCCCAAGTCGTGCTTCTTGAAGCAAGATTAATTAAGTTAATGGCTTTTTATTTCTGAAAAGGGTCTTCAGAGAAAACACCAGAGATCTATTAGGAAGTACATAACACCATCTGGGCTCCCTACAGTCACTGGAGGCCCACTGCAGGTGATATGAATCAGAACCTGGCTAGTGAATAACGCAGATGTTTAAAAGTAGACAAGAGCCTATTGTCAGGAGCAGTTTCTAACACCTTCTGAGGGGCTGTGTTCTCACGTCTTTGTAGGTACCAGTTCTTCAGGCTCTCTCATCTGCTCATCCTTCCATCCATCCATCCATCCATCTATCCATCCATCCATCCATCTATTCTTTCAATCAATTGCCACTGTTTATCAAAATAGTAGTGAAGTCAATAGATGATCATATTAGTAAGATATTGCCCCTCTTTTGTGGATAACCAGCCAGCAGAGAAGAAAAGCACATGAGCATTAATGACAGTATTATGTCATAAGAATTGTGGTAGAGTTTCAAATCCAGTCACAGCAGCCAAGTATGAAGGAGGCTCTCCTTGCTATTCTTAAGCCAGACTTCAAGGGATCAACATTTCCAAGAGCTAAGAGGAAAGGTTTTGTGCTAAAGGGAGCTTGTCTCCCTTAGTCATTTATAGACAATAGGTGTTGGTTTGGCCTAACACATTAGCTAAATCATCACCCTCTCATCTATTGTAAGTTCCAAATAACCAAACTTCAAAATACACTTCTACAATATTTATAAATGGAAATCCACTTTGAGGAAGCATGTATGTTTTCTAATGTGTTTCAAGACACAGAGATAGAGTTTAAAAGTTTTATAGCTTTTAAAATCCTGTCCATTAGACATTTAACAAGGATTCCTCTTTTTGAGGAAATTTAAGCCCTTAAAATAAATTACTCAATAGAATTTTCATATCTTCTGCAACCTTTTATTTGACAGGCCATCGACTCTAACAAGAATGACATACATGATCAAGGTTTCTGTCCTCACTGAAGTGCTCACCGCCTTCATTGTTTTAGCTAGGAAATCAAGGTGACACTCACAACACAGCTTCAACATGAGAATGTAAGAGACGGAGACTCCCAATTCTTACATTGTTATTCATTAGACAAGCTATTTCATACTCTCTGTGCCTCAACCAAAAACTGGAGACACAAATAGCTTCGATTTATAGTTATTTTTACATGAGGATTTAAAAAACTCAGACAAAAAGTTAGTTTTAAAAAACTGGTAAATAATAACTCAAGAAATATTCAGTGATGGGGCTGGAAAGATGACTCAGCGGTTAAGGCACTTGCTTCCAGTGCCTAAGGCCTCAGGTTCAATTCCCCAGGACCCACATAAGCCACAACGTGGCGGCCCTTGTTCTCTCTCTCTCTCTTCTCTCTCTCTCTCTTATCTCTCTGCTTGAAAATGAATAAATAAAATATTAAAAAAGAAATATTGAGTGATGATAGCATGACCATAACCACCAGCCCCTTTGGGATCCTCCTGCTCCCCATACCATAATCATCACCATGACCCATCCCTGCTCTCATCCTCCTCTTCATCACCATGGCCATCAACCTCACCTGTCACCATTGTCTCCACTAGCACACACCAAGGTCCTCAGCACCTATCACCTGTCTTCCAGATCCTCGTCCCTCTCATGACTAGCCTCATCCCACCATCCTCATCACTACAGATGTCAGCAGCACCAGCAACATCACCCATCACCGTCATCATCTGTGGGAAGAAATAGCTACGGCTGTGACATTCCTTTGCCCTTTTGTCACTCTGGCCTGGGAAGAGATTCCCATGTGCATCTGGCCCATGATCCATAGTCAGCCCCCTGCCAGCGGGTTACCTTCTCACCTTGGTCATCTCGTTGTACATTCCCTGTACAGCTATGTGAAGGGGTGCCATCATGCTGTTGTTTCGCAGGTTTGGGTTGGCTCCTTGGCTGAGAAGAAACTTTACACTTTCAATCTGGTTTTTCTCTGCAGCCCAGTGCAGAGGGGTATTTCCATAACTGTCCATTACATTCAGCACTGGAAAGATACCAAAATTTTAATTAAATTTTGCTTTGA
>PVHP010007222.1:0-36405 GCA_004024765.1 Zapus hudsonius
CATTTCGGTAAAGAATATACTTGCCGGGTCCTATATATCCAAGTCAAGGCACCTACGATTCTGTTAGTCTAGGTGAGACAAGATAGTAGTTTGTCTGAGAGGTTCATCACATGAAAGTGAGAAGAAATTGTTTTTATTATAAAGTTCAAGATATGTTTGCCTGAACCTAACATCAGAAAGCAGTGAATCCAGGGAAATAAGCAAAGCAGTTTCCAGGAGTTAGTCGGAGCAACTGTGTAGAAATCTTGACATTATGGAGATGGATAGACCTTCACAGAAACAGCAGGTGTAGAGCATCCATCAATAGTTCTTTGGGGCCAGGTTTTCACTGAGATAATGGTCAACAACTCTATAAAGTGTCAAATGGAGCCAAGTTTGAAGCATAAGGGTTAGAGTAGTGATGGAAATATAAAGATAGGAACCCTCAATGTTGAGATGATATTTAAAGAGAAAAAGACTAGATGCAATCTATTAAGGAATGTTGAGAAAACTATTTCTGTCACACTGATTAAAATAGGGTAGAACCAATAGCATATCAACAAAAACAAAGAAAATTTTTGATGTGTTTTAGTTGTAATAGAGAAAGACTGTGTTTGGCTCCAAGTTCATTTGGGAATTTTAATGGAATGTGGGATGTTAGTCTAGGGATAGAGGGAACCTGAGGAATAAGATGGATTCTTGCTGAAATTGATCTAAGAGGATCCCGGCTGAAGGAGGTGAAGCTGAGTGGAAATCACCTGGGGACTCATGAGGGGCAGAGAGCAGACACTGTGGTTGTGAGATTCTGACAAAAATATCTTAGGAGGATTTTTGTTTTGGTGGGGCTATTTTTTTCTGAGTTACCATAAGATGGGTCCTCTCTGTAAAGGTCTCAGAAGAGTTTGACTAGAGTTTGGTCAAGAATTAAAAATCTTTCTTGATTTTTAGCAGAATATTCCTCCAAGATCTTTAAAGCACTAGAACATCACATCCTAAAGATTTGTACATAGCCATCAATTTAGCATTTCATACAGGAATATTTGGTGAGTTGACATATTATTTATGCCCATGGGATGGGAAATTCTTACTTTCTATTTGAAAAGAATACATAAAGAAATGAAAATATCCATATCTTCAGCCTTGACCTATGGTCAATTGTTCCCGTAGTCATGGTTTTTTGTTTGTTTGTTTGTTTTTTCTTATAATGCTGTCTCCATGAAATAGCTCTCACTGTGATTTTAGAAAGAAGCTGAAGCACACCCGAAATGAAAGGAGCCCATGTTGTGGTCATAACTCTGCACAGCTAGAAGTAGAACTCACATTGGTCTGTAAAAAGCTCACAGAGCTTGAGGAAGAAATATCTAAAACTCGAATTCATGGGCATAAATTAGTATCACTTCTAAATTATATAATTAAATTTTCACAATGACTTGTTTCCTTGGATGTGAAGCAGCTATAACCGAATTCAACAAGCAAAGGAAAACCCTAGAAAGGAGCATTGATTGCAGGGACTCACCCTAAGGCACTACCTTCCGACACTTTTCTGGGTGTGAAGACAGATGGTGAGAACAATGAATTGAAGGTAATGTTGAAAATAGAAAGGTTTACTGCAGTTTAAAATCCCACACTGGATACACCTGTGCCCGCCCAGATTAATATAAAATGCTTTATTTCTCTGTGTTACCGTTCATTAGGTTACATATTAAGAAACAATATGGAACAATGTGCATGTATTTGTTTTATCAGATTTTGTGTGACCATGGACAATTAACATACTGTTTTTACTTCCCAGGGTACTTTTCTCCGAAATGTAGGACAGAACTGACATTTACCTTGCAATGATAGTCGATTAATAGTTTATTTAATTGACTTCTGTTCTTGAGAACTGCGTTTCAATTGAAACTCTCAGACCTTGTTGGGTTGTTCATTCTACTGTGTGTCAATAGACATTATATCAATCAACTCAGTTAAAGGAAAGTATTGTGTGAGGAGAAAGAATGATAACAAAATTATATAGCTAATTTTCCATTTGAATTCATTAATTGTTTTGAGACTGTATTAAAAGACTATGAGCTTTTTCATTTTGTAAAACATGATATAACTATTTTTAATCTCTGCACTGGACAGATAGCTTGTCTTAAGTAAAATAATTCATTTTAAGTGTTTGTAAGGGAAAATATTAGATCCTCAAGTTACGTAAAGAGAAAGTGAATTGTGAGAGTAAGTTATATGAATATTCGAGTATAGCACTCAGGACAAAAAGCTCTGGTAATGTAAAAACCCTAAGGTAGGCCGTCTTGGGCAGCACAGAAGATGATATGGTTGGGGCAGAGTTAGGGATCCGCAAAGAGATGATGCGCTAGAATGGCATTCAGCTCCAGAGGGTGTTTAGACCTTCAGTACACAGTAATTACTTTTAATTTCAGATACGTGTGATTGTTGGTGTTCTGACCCTGTAGTAAAATATCAAAGATATTCATTTTAAAAGGAGAAAATACTATTTTTTGACTCAGAGTTGCAGAAAATTCAATCTGTGGTTACTTGACCATAGAAGGTAGGACATTATGGTAGCAATGGTAATCTAGAACAAGCTGTTTACTGCATGGTGACCAGGAAAGAAAGAAATGAGAATCCAGCAATTCAATTGCTGAAGAAGTATCTAAACCCCAATACCTAAATCCTTTAGGGCACACTTCTAATTTCCAAGCTTATTCTCATGAGGCCTCACATACTACAGATCCCATCACCATTGGAGAGTGGTATGCTTTTGTGAGTGTGTGTGTGTCTGTGTGTGTGTGTGTGTGTGTGTGTGTCTGTGTGTGTGTGTTGTATGTACATGAATGTTAGACGCATTTGTAGAAACAAGATGTCAGGGAGGAGATGAGTTGTCATTTTTCTATGGCTCATTCATATCATTTCCAGGATACATAACCTGTGGTGTCTTCTCCCAATAGGAATGAGGTTATAGATATGAGTGGCCATACTCAGCCTTTGATGTGCGATCTCAGGAATTGAACGCTGACTGAGACCCTGTTTGTCCCATATGCTTTTGGGAAATGTTTTTCACTGCTTAGTCACCTCCTCAGCCTAAGTGTGGCTTCTGGATGACATTTAATATGCATATATGCCATCGCAATTTGCAGTGAAGGTGTTGGACTGTTATAAAAGAAATGCGTTGATTTGTGTACTGGCTCATTTTAATAACTGCTATTTAACACTTAACATAACTAGTATGTATGTACATATGTTAGGGACACACACATATACATATTTGTTATATGTGTATATACTTATTATAATAAAGATATTTTATATGTGTATGTGTGTTAGTGTGTGTGTTTACATGTATGTAGCTGGATATAGAACAGATATAATAATAATAATTATGTAGATGATATATCATATATAGTTCAGTTCATTTTATGTTTCAAATTTTATCCATATATTACCATATAGATATACAGAAGAATAAGAAATTGACCTGACTTCACATATACAATCTAAGAAATAAAGCAAGATACATCTGTGAGACATACAAACATGTCAAAAAATTAAGATTTATTAAAACTGGTGATTGTCTAGTGATCTCAGTTCCACCACTTGTTAGTTGTCCTGTCTGGGGTCTAGTTTGCTTTATCATCGAGTCTTGCTTATTTATAAAAAGGGAAAAAATCACAATAGCTACTATTGGTGATAATATTATAGTGATAGTTATGTTTTCCAAGGCATAATGTCCAGAAATAGGACAATATAACACTTTAGTAAAAATACATAGAAAATGCCAACATAATAGATGGAGTAAACTAATCATTAATAAAACATCTTGGATATTAGCACTTAGAGAAAGAAAAGAGTGAAAAATGAAACTAAGGCTATTTTATTAATAGGGATTAAATTTACACTATAATTTATAAGTATATTATAGTAGTAATTGCTATGGTAGTAACTAAAATAGTAGGTTTCAAACGTCAAACATTTTATAAGCATTGTATACATGTTAAATAAGTCAACTTATCCATAGGAATTATATGAGGCACGGAGCCTTTGTAGGTCAATTTTATAGAAAGAAAAACTAAAGTGATTTAGGTAACATACACCAAGCTACATGATGGCTATGAATAGCTAACAGCAAGCTGTGCAGTATTGATGTAAGAATCCAATGAGCTGTTTAATTTAGAGCCAAAAACTAAATATCCAAGTCTTCCCCAGTCTTCCAGAGTCGTGCGCAGTTAGGAAGGTCTTACAAGTGAGTTGTTGTCTCTGAAGTTCTCCTTTCCAAAGCCACTCTTCTTCACCCAACAAATGATAGAATATAAAATACTTCTCTTCGAAGGTATTAAGAGGTATAATATCTTTTTTAAAAATATCTTAATTATGAATAAGTATATGCATTTTATGAGCAAATCTTGTGAATGTGTCCCAGTTTCCCTCCTCTCTGTCCCCTACACACAGGAGTACTTCCTTGGCACAGCTGGATCACATACTGTCCATAGGTTAGGGCTATAATATCTTGACCCCAAAGTGACACATAGCACTTCCAAATGCTTCTAGGCTCTTCTTCCTCATCCACTGAAGACTTCAAGGGTGATTGAACTGGAGGACACCCACTACACAAGGAGGCCTTGGTGAATCTGGAAATGTGAGCTTGGTGGGTTCTATCCATTATTATCATTATGACATCACTTTTTATCCAATCACATTTCTCCTCACAGCTGTCTGTTCCACATTAAACCTTTATTTCTAAAGTTCCCCATGCCACATAAAAAAATCTAATAGGGGCTGAAGATATGGCTTAGCAGGTGAGGGTACTTGCTGTATATGTATGAGAACTTGCCTTTGATCCCTCGGCCCCACATAAAATGCCAGGTGTGGCCACACATACCTATATCGCCTAGTCTCACAAGAGCAACAAAAAGGACAACATTGCAAGCTTCAGGACCAGTTATTGACTATCCCAAGGAAAAATGTAGCAGAAGAGAGAATGCCCAACAACCTTCTTTGATCTCAGCATGCATGGGAATCAGGTATGCACTTATGCACACACATGTGTATATACTGTGCACAAGTACATACTCAACACACATCATCCACACTACTCACACATTAAGAAAAAATATAAAATAGCTAATTTAAAAATATGGTAATTTTCCTTTGTTTATCTGTCTTTTTTCATAGTGGCTTCATCTTTAAACCTTATAATAGATCAGAAAAACGAATTATTTATTTTTAAACTCTGTGGTAGTAACATACCCATATTAAATCTGTGTACCTTCATACTAATGCAAGACTATTAATAAATTCTTGAAACTTTCTTCTTCAAGATAGATTTTAATAAATATTATTATTTGCACCTTACCCAAATACTTGGGTGCTAAAAAAAAGTGCATTCAATAGTCATGTTTTTTCTCTGAATATACAGTTTCTTAGCATATGTTATACATTTAAAACTCCCCATTGTTTTTATTTAAAATCATTTAATATATTTTCTAAAGTCCTTCTTGATATATCTGGAATAGAAAATAAATAACAAAAGAATAATAGTCTCAAAAAAACACTAATAGGGGCTGGAGAGATTGCTCAGCGGTTAAGGCACTTGCCTCCAGTGCCTAAGATCCCAAGTTCAATTCTCCAGTACCCACATATGCCAGACCCACATGTTTGTGGCCCTGGTGCTCTCTCTCCCTCTCTCTCTCTCTCTATCTCTCTGCTTGAAAATGAATAAATAAAATATTTTACAAAAACACTAATAATCGAATGAATCTATAGATTTTTTTTCATTTATCAGTGTTCTTAAAATTTTTTTAATTAAATTCATAATTTGCCAGTTTCATCAAAAATATCATGTAAAATGAGAGCTCAAACTCAAATGCATTTTCCAAAGAATACTTAACCCAGTTAGTGCGATCTTAGTTTCTGATCTGTTTAATTTACTTTGAGTTTATATGATTTATTACTTCTAAAAAAATAAATATATAAATCAATGTGCTTAAAGTGGATGCCATTATGACTCATCAGAGTTATATGAATTTTCTTTAAAGCAAACACAAATGACACTTTTAGATAAATGGAGTAGTGAAGTGATCTGGATGATAGAAGGAAGAGAAGAATGGTGCTGGGGAAGGTTTAAGCATCAAAGAACACAGCTCTTGCTGTCGTTACACAGGCCTGCATCTCGTTGCCATCCTTCTTCTAAAAGCAGCACTGACACTTTTGCTCAGAGGCTTTCTTGGAATTTTTCTGACTTGTCAATGTAAAGGCAACATTCTGTCTTTACCACGACGGTCCAGGCTCCACCTGCACTTCAAGATTCAGCAAATCTTGAACCTGACACTTTCAAAGAACAACTACCACAAATGAATTGAACTATATCCCAGGGTAGATGAAGGTTTATGGGCGAGTGTGATTACTTTTTTAATTTTGTTTTTGTGGGTTTTTTTTTTATTCTGCAGATCATAAGTCACACAGTTTTGAATGGTGGGATTTTTAAGTAAAACCTGGTTATCCTTGTTGACTCCCTTTCCTGAAGCACTTTTAGACATCTGCCTACTTCTTGCTTATCAAGTTAGTTTTCTCTAGGGTTCAATGCTTCCACCTCCAGATGAAACTTTAGAGAGGCTTTCAGCCTCTAACCTCAGAAGCCTCACTTCTCTGAAGTCACTTAAACATACAGTGCACACCTTCTCCCACAACTGCTCTTAGGCCAGGTTGTCTTTCCCACTGAAGTGCTGCCAGAAGAACCAATGACAGGGCCAGCACACCATAAGCTCCGCTAAAGGAAGCTACTGAAGAAGAAAGAGTCCTTCAGCTGAAGTCCCAAGGTTGCGTGTGTTGCTTTCACAGGAGAATGTGGAAGGAAGGCTCTGACTAATTTCCGGATGCATTGCAGACTGAGTGCTTCCTGCCCTTCCAGCATGTGGAACTGTAAGCCAAAATACCAAAATACACCCTTCTTATCTGAAGCAGCCTCTTGTCAGGTACAATTCACAGCAATGAGAAAAGTAATACAGGGAATAATAAGCATTTATACTTCCTCAAATGGTGTCCTTTTTATGTGCTGGAAACCTTAACATTCTTCACCTCTAGTTGAAAAGTGTAATTCATTGATATATACCATAGATGTCCTGCTATATATAGAAATGGAACTACTTAGTCTGATGTGTGCTAAATAAACATGGAGATAATATCTGTCTTTAAAAACTAGCACAAACAATAATGAACAAAACACCATGGTACTGACATAAAAGACATAAAAAGTATTACTTGCTTTATTTCATGTGCAGAAGCTAGAATTTAAAAGAATATCCTGATAGTAATAGTCTGGCAACCCCTGGTCCCAGTCACTGATTCCTTCCCTCACTGAGCTATTGAACAAAGTGACCCATGAGGTTCCAAAAACAAGACAGGATTCTGTCAAAGCTCTTGAGTGCCCACCCCAGGCCTGAGGTAGGATCCTGTTGCTGAAGAAAACACATAAAGCCATAGATCAACAGTGAGACACCCTGCGAGGTCCAGAATGGTATCCAGCCCCCAGATGGTAGTTAGTGTAGTGCTGGAAGGCACTGCATAAGCTGTCAGGGGAAGCTGGTCAACAACAGCTGGAGTAAACAGAGACCACTGGTATGAAACAAAGTCTGCTGCCATGAGTAGGCTGACCACACCTGGTACAGGGAGAGAACAGTGAACCAAGAAAGGAGCACTTGTGCAATGGAGGAGCCAAAGGCTGGGGGAGGCAATCAACAGGTTTTAAATTCAGCCAAAAATTCCAATCAGTGAGGGGGAGCCCTTAACTTGAACTGGGGACTTACGGCAATAGGCCAGACTCTTGGGCCCCAAGGGGTGATGCACTATGTGATCGATTGAAGGATAGGCTACTAAAAATAGAATCTAGCTATTTCAGAAATGTGTATCTCAGTTAACCTATACTGCTCTCACTCTCTGATCTAGAGTCTTTTTGTATCTTTCAGAATTCAGCGAGAGCTGTGGCTCATTCAACCCCACCAAGAAACCACATGCTGATAACTGATATCCTGGCAAGAGATGAGCCACATCAGACATACCATGGAGGATCCATATGGAACCCCGCAGAGAATGATGGGATGAACAAGTGACCCAAAGTCACAGCCAATCAGTCAACACAGGATAAGCCAGTGAGACAGACACCAATGATTACTGACACAACCTAAAGCAGAAGTACAGAGACCCCTAAGTTCTGAACAATAAAACAGCCTTAATACTCACCCACCATGACTCACGGAACTGAGCGGAAGAGGGAGCAGAAAGATTGTGAGAGCCTTGGTGGGGGAGAATATCCAGAGACATGGCCCCCTTCAGTAACAACATACTAGGGCTGGTGGAACCGTGCTGTTTCCTAGGCTCTCCCATTGTCTTCTTCCCCAAGGACTGATACAGACTGCCCAGGGAGGAGGATATCCAGCTGATTGGGGATGGGGAAGAGGGGCATTGGGGAACTGAGGATAACAACTCATTGTTTGCCCATTAAATGTAACTCATTAAGGATAATAATAATAAAAAAAGAAACACTATCAGGACTTTTAGAAAATTTATAAGAAATTGGTAAAGTAATGGAAGAAAGGAGAGGTAAGGCAGTTACTTGTGAAGTGGAACATACTGAAACATGAGATATTCATGTTTCAAAATATCATAAACTCATTAATATGTAAATTTAATATGTATAAATAATTATGAATATAGCAATTGTTTCATGTTTTTACAAAAGCATCAAGAACATACACTTGGGGCAGAAGAGATAGATCTGTTAGGAAGGTACTTGGCCCAGAAGCATGAGGACTTAGGTGGATTCCCAGCACCCACTTCACAATTCCAGGTGTTTGTGTGTGGTACAATCCCAGCGCCGGGAGTGGAAATGGGAGACAGGATGTGGAACTCACATGGCAGCCAGACTATCCTAACTGGTCAGCTCCAGACCAAGGAAAGACACCAGTCTCAGAAAGAAAGGTGGATAGTGGTCCTTAGCATTTCACCATAGGTTGTTCTCCAGTCGCCATGTATACTTGCAAGGACATGTGACCTGGCAAACACATGAACACACACACACACACACACACACACACACACACACACATACACACACAACACACAACACACACACACAAAGAGAACATATATGGGAGAAATTACACTGTCTTCAGCTCATGGGGCTGGGTCCTTGGTAGGGCACATGTTAGCTGATGAGTTAGAATGTATATCAAATTATTCTCCATAAAGATAAATCAATAACGAATGGTCAAGGATTGAAATGCATGACTCAGAACTGTAAAACCTATATATTAGAGGAATACATAGGAGAAATTCTGGAAGATGTAGGGATATGGAAAGATTTTTTTAAATAAAATTCCAAAATCACAGAAACCATAATAAAACTACATAAATTATATAAAGCTAAGAAAAACTTGAAAAGAAATGATAAAATTTTACAAAAGACAACCTTCATAGTGGGAGAGAATATTTAAAAATATTTAATCAAATGAGATATTAATACCAGAGTGTATAAAAACTTTGTCATGGTTTAATCCAGGTGTCCCTCACAAACAAATGAATGTGTTCTGAATGATCAAACCTCAGCTGATGGCAGTTTGAGTATTAGAACCTCTTTGGAGCTGTGTTGTTGGTTTGAGTTTATGGGGGTTATAAGCCAACTTCCCCTTGCCAGTGTTTGGCACACCTTCCTGCCACTGTTTGCAGTGTTTGGCAGAGGTGATATCCACCCCTCTGCTCATGCCATTGTTTTCCCTGCCAGAATGGAGTCTCCCCTTGAGTCTGTAAGCCAAATAAACCTATTCCTCCACAAGCCGCTGTTGTCAAGTTCTTTTTGTTGCAGCAATGAGAGAAAGATTGACTACAACAAACTTGGAAGAACACAAATAATAATCCAGTTAAAAATGAATTCAGATATTCTGAAATTATGAACCCAAGAAAAATGTTCCGATAATTATTATCTCTAAACTACATGTAATTTTATATTTTTGTTTTTGACCAATTCATCTATATCTAGAAAAGTTTCATAGATATGCATTGGTTCATAGATGTTCTGTTGTATATAGCAATAGAAAGTCTTAGTCTGAGAAGAGTTAAACAAAGCTTTGTTCACCTCTTGTATTCCTTACCGAAACACCTTTTTATTTTTTTTTAATAAAAATAATGAAAGTGCATTAAGGAATTTTCTTTCCTTCATTTTACATGAAATAATACCAATGTAAACCTATCTTTATAATCTTACAATATCTTAGAGCAGTTGTAACCCAGCTCAAATCATTGTTCTTCCAAAAAAAGTCCATTGACATTTGAACATAAATTTCCATCTCTGAACACGGTGATAAATATCACTTAACTATTGGACTGAGATAGTGGTGGGTGATATATATCACTGATTAGTCTTCATAATTTAAAGTGCATGAAGCAAATTGTAAATCCAGTTATGTGCAATCTCATGTGAGTCACATAATTAGGTATAACACAGCATTATCTTCCACATTGATAAGTTCATTTCAAGGAGAGAGGAAACATTTTGGGTGGTTCAGGAATGTTTTAAAATTCCACTAGAGCTTAGATGTTAAAAAGTAAAACATTATTTTCTTTGCACACAGGATAATCAGTACTTTCTTTGTGTTTCTCAGCTTGAGTGTATTTAAAGGTAGAATTTACAAAGTGGAAGTCCAATTCAGATTAGGCTGTCAAAAATAGTGCACGTGTCAAAGTTCCCTGTCTGTATCCTCAGTGGGATGTAGGGTCAGAGATGAGCTATGGAAGATCAAAGTGAACTGAGTCTATGTTCACGTCTATTTCTCCAACAGATGTGTGAACACGGGGAGTGCAAGGCCCAAGGGCCTCCCTCGGGTCTGGGCCAGAGGAAAATCACAACCAGATTCAACCTTTGCCTTTCCTTTCCTCTGCAGGTTGTTTATGTACTGACAAATTCATGTTGCTGTGAACATGAAGGTCAGTCACAAAGGAGAAAAGGCTTTCATGAAAGGGCAGCCAAAGGCAGGTGGGTGTTTAATGATAGCTGTTGTCCAACTGCACCCTGTGCACCCTGGGTTATGCAGAATCATCTGGCAGATATCAGCTTCCTGCTTTCTTCATGTACATTTCCTCCAAGGCACGATCTCTTACCCCAATTTAGCTAAGAATAGCAATGAGAGAGAACTCATTTAAAATAACACTCTGTTAAAAACAGGCTACCTCATGAGCTAATCATACCTCCTACCCCAATGACTGATCCAGTAAACCCACTGAGAAGGGCCCCCAGTGGGTTGGGGAAATTTTGGTACCATCATAAGATTTGCTCATACACTGTATCTAAGTATTGATAATAAATATTTTTAAATCTTTCTTACACCTTGTAAAAAAGATTTTTTTTATTTGGGTTGCTTTACTTAAGTAATATTGCATGGCTTAAACTAAAATAATTCTTACATTTGTGAAGGGTGGTGTCTTCATTCAAGGTGTCATCTCTATCAGGTTCTGGGTGAGGATCTTCTATAGGTTTCCAGACCAGCATAAAGACTTCCATGGGTAAATTTGCATAGTAGAAAAAATGCATTCAACCCTCTTTCTTCTTATGAGAATACTAATCTTATAATGGGTTTTGACCCTCACAACCGAAATCTCATCACTCCCTAATGCACCACCGAATTCTATAAAGATTTTTGTTCTAAGCCTCTTGATTTGACCTGCCTGGTATTTTTGTCTATCAGTATTTTAGATGAATAACCATAGAACTTATTATGTACAAAGTAACTTAAAAACATTTCCAAAATTTATAGTAATGCATTTGTTTGTATGATATTTAGAACACTTCAATTGCTTGACCAGCTGAGCGAGCCAGTATTGCTGAATGCCTGGTCCTTGTGTCCAGTAAGCATGCTGCATTGGTGATCGTGACTTTCCCGTTTCCCTCTCTAGGAGGCAATCAGGTTATGAGGAACTTCACACAATGCACAGTCCAAAGCGCAGTGGTCTAGGGTACTGTGTCTCTGAGTTGTTGGTTTTAAGATATTTTTCTGGAATGACTCCAAAGAGCAAAAGTCATGATGATCATTTCTTATATAAAAGAGAAGACAGACTGGGCTCAAGGTTGCACTGAGCCTGCTGTTCTTTCTGTACTGATACAAAGGTGAGGAGGAGCGAACATGTTTGTTCTGTGCTATGTGCAAAGAGGTGGGATTAAACGAATGTCATAAGTGTAGATAAAGTTTTCCTATCCAAAGAAGATCTGAGGAACTTGTGTTGCAATTGTCACCATGTCTATATATATAAGAGCAATTGCTATGGGTAGGATCTTAACAATTATGTTTATATTATCCAACTGTAGAGGTGATTTATTTTCCCATTACAAATATAAGCACACAAAGACAAAAAAAAAAAAAAAGGAACATGCAGTTCAGGAAACCTCACTGTCTTTCCAGGGGCCTCCTGGCACTACTATCTTCTAGAACAAAAGGGAAGACAGGCCCAGGTATGAGGGCAGGTAGGTGGGCATGGATGACTATAAAAACATTACCCCTTCTTTTATTTAATACATCTAGGCCACACTATATAAATTTTCAAAATTGCTTGAAAATTTAAAACAATGAATAGCCAATAAACTTAATTTCAGTTGATCATAATGTGTTTAAATGCTTGATAAATTTTGATGATTTGCATTAAAACTGACCTGCAACTCTCTTGAGATTTCAAACCAGGCACTTCTCTCAAACTGTTTGAAAGAAAGTAGACCTTCTTTTTCTTTTTTTTTTTTATAAATTTGGCAACTTGTGTGGTATCTTTGTGATTTGAACAAATTTTCATTAGTTCTAAAATAAAATTAGAAAATTGATTTTCATCTGTGAACTGAGACAAGACATGAAATATTCTCCAGAGAATGAAGGAGGGAAAGATTCACTATTTAGCACATAATGCTGAAAATTACCAAGGAGTATGATTTAATCAAGTGATAATGAAAGCCAAGACAACTCTAATGAACTTTCTATAATGTAGTTCTTACAATGCGTATTTCGTATTTAATGTCATCCCTGAAACTGCGCTAAAAGGTTAAGTAGTGTTGTGGTATATTGAGTCAGGAACTGGGGTGTCCAGAACACTTAAATATTTCTTCAAATGAGATTTCAGTGCTCCCAAACCAATCTTTCTACATAGGTTTCACAGGCATGAAAGCACTTAATAAGTACCATTGAATGATGATTAACTTCACAAATTACTAGCTAATTAATCTGCTGTGAACTTAATTGGTAAATTCACCCCTCCAAGTCAGAAGCTAGTTGGGTGGGCAGTCTCAAAATTAATTCCTCTTGAAAAGCTACAAAGCTAGAGAAATCCTATTACTTCATGCTAATTATAATTGAGGAGGGAAAATGTTTTGATAATATATCAGCTGGCTTTTCCATTCTACCTCCTTAAGCACTAAGCATTCAAGGTTCCAGGTAGAATGCTACGTTAAGTTGGAATTCTATAATCAAGAATTCTATTTGTAAGCAGAGTCTTGGGTACTGAGCATAGAGGTTCTGCCATGGGGCCATGAAAAATTTTATTTTTAAACAAAAATTAGATTAATTGGAAGAACCCATAATAAACCCTAAAACAAATCAGCACACACTAGCTCCCCCAAATGGTATAGTAAGAAAAAAATTAAAATTACACTTTAATAATATTCATTTGATTAAATTAATAGTTTGTTTTCTTTTCAACAACTGGAACAAAGTTCAAATAACTATGATTTAAAATAAATACAGATAAAGATGCTATAGATAGCTATATATACATATACATAGATTCAGAAAGAAATAAAACCTCCCAGGAAATATACCCTATCAATAATTTCTGTTGATCTGCTATTCCTAACACATGGAATGTGCTACTAGCCCAAGACTACAGAAGTATATCTTAGAGCCAGCAGTGAAAATTCCAAGACCAGCCATTACTGAGTTCTTTCACATGCAAAACACAACAGTAAAAATAAGTTTTACAGAGCAATCATGAGTATATGTGAACTTTCTTTAAAGAGCACTCATGAGTATACACATACTTCTGTTCATCTTACATTATGAGTGCATGATTCCAGTTTCCTTCACTCATTATATTGAAAAGCAGGCAGTGAGAGAGCCAGGGACAACTCAATTCCACAAAAAGTCATTGGATGATGGCTGACATCATAGCAGGAGACAAACCACCCCTGGCCTATCACACAGGGCAGAAATGAAACCAAAAAGAAAGTGAGGAGACAAACAGGAGACCAATCACCACAGCCAGTCTGATATGTAAATGGAGACAGACACCAAGGATACCCAATACAACCCAGGGCAAAGATCCAGAGATACTTAAGATCTCAACAATAAAGCAGACTTAAAAGTCATCCACCATGATTAAGAAAACTGAGTGGAAGAGGGGTGGAAAGAATGTCAGAGCCATGGTGGTGAAGAATATCCAGAGACATTGCACCCCTCTGCAACAATACACAAAGGGGGAGGAAAATAAAAAGAAAAACAGGCTACCTCTGGTGCAGTTCATAATCCCCTAACCTATGGACAGATTCAGTATGCTCACCAAGTAACTAACCTAGGGGGTAGGGGACAAAGAGGAGGGAAACAGGAACATTCAAAACATTCAAAAGATTTACTTATACAATGTAAATACTTATTTATAATAAAGATATAAAAATAAACTTCCTTTAATATTATTTCATATTTTTGTAGACATATTATATCCAAACAAACTAGATTTTACAAAGAAAGGAAGAAGAGGCATAATGATATACTAATAGAAGCTTTTATGACAATAGAATTCCTATATTGTTTGGTTGGAAATTCTTCAGTATCTAATTTCCAAACCATAAGCAAGGTCAATTAGCTAGAAAATTTAGGAAGAAAGTAAATACTTTCTTCCTTTAAATATATTTTGTAACTTTTGACAAAATGCTGGGCACGTTCTAGAGACTTTTCACAGATATCTTCTCCTCCATCCTGTAATGTCTACATTGGTAAATTCTGCTTCAATTTTTTTCTTCTATTGAACAGAGTGAACACAGAGTAATGGAGCAAATACCAAAATTTATTTGTTATATTTTCAACATTACTTCCTTATTTTTCAATTCAATTAAGTGGTTTCTGAACATTAATAAAATTTTACTTTGATCATTTTATCTGTTGTAGTATCTGAATTAAAATTTTAATGTTAGTATGTGGAAAAACTGAATTTTATAAGCACCTCACTTATACTATGCATGGCTTCAGGTATTGATGTTATGCATAAAAGAAAATGGGTACCATATTCTGTCATTTCCCTGAGTGTGTGTGTGTGTGTGTGTGTGTGTGTGTGTATGCTCACACACATGTGCTCGTGTCCCTGCACACACATGAGCACACATATGTGCTGTGGCTCAAACACAGGAACTCATTTGTTTCGAGAAAATCATATGGCTAAAAGCTATACTCTCAACCCATATCATGGATTTTGTTAACCATATAATACTAATCCTACTGTGAAACTGTACACACTGATATTTGCACAATACACAGCAGTATGTGATCACAGACAAGGGAATAGTATGGCTTTTTATCTTAATATCTAAGTAAGATTTTATGACTAATCACTTACAAAGATAATACTGAAAAAAGATGCAGATCTGCTTGACCAATATAAAGGCAACTTTTATCAGCTTTAAATAATACCCTCCCCCAAGAAATAATGCAATGCAATTTTCAGTCTTTTGTGCTACATTTTGAATAGCTGAATGATGAAATCACAAATATTTCACGGGTGACTTAATCAGTTAAAAATTTTTAAATCACTAAAACTCAGGTGACAATAGAAGAGGCTTATTTGAAGTATGCAAAAATGCCTACATTCCAAAGGAAAATTTAAAAGTTATATTTTGATAAGTGCACATAACTTTACAGATATTTATGGTGAATTTAAATTTTGATGAATCAAAAACTTTGTCTACTGCAGTACGATTTTTAACTGAGCTGCAGCTGGTCCTGGGACAGGGCATACACTAAAGCTATGTACCTCATAATCACCTCTAAAGAGAAAAAATTTCAGACATGGAGTGTAAAAGGAATTCTTGTCTTTTTATGTGTCTAAATATGGAAGAGAGTGTAAATTATCCTTTTGATTTCTATTCAAATAAAAAAAATAAAAGCTTCCAAAAAAGAGAAAAATAATTTTGAAAGATAAAAGCCCATAAAATACAAACAGTGCTGGAGAGATTTCTCAGTGGTTTTAAGGTGCTTGCCTTCAAAGCTTGAGGAACCAGGTTTAATTCCCTAGTATCCACGTAAGCCAGATGAACAAAGTGGTGCATGCATCTGGAGTTCATTTGCAGTGGCTAAAGCCCCTGGTGTGCCCATTCTCTCTGTCTATCTCTCTGTGTATGTATGTTTCTGCTTGCAAATGAATAAATTTTAAAAATAAGAAAAATATAGACAGGTAGAATCAACTAAAAACAAAATCAAATACACTCTACAGCATCTTTTGCTGGTATTCACAATGAAAGATGAGGACAAGGACTTGTGGCCAATTTAGAGTCACTGGAGAAGAATCCCTGGGAGTCCTGAGCTGATTGGCTTCTCTCTTCTATTCAGGTTAAGTTCAGCTCTTTACCACGAACATTTTTATCCAGAAACTGCAGCCACAACATGGCAGGGCTTACAGCAAACCTCAAAGTTATAACTCTCAATATAAATGGATTTAACTCTCCTATGAAATGACACAACTAGTACGGTGGATCAGAAAAATGGACCCTTCCATCTTCTGCCTTCAAGAAACACACATTACCTCTAAAGAAACTAATCTCCTTAGGGTAAAAGGATGGAAAACAGTTTATCAGGCATTTTGAAGTAAAAAAAAAAAAAAAGTCGGTGTGGCTACATTAATATCTGAAAAAAATATACTTTAAACCAAAATCATTGAAAACAGATAATGATGGCCACTTCTTACTCATCAAGGGAATGATCCAACAAGAGGATATCACTATCATTAACATGTATGCCCCAAATTCAGGTGCACCACAATGAATAAAGCAAACCTTACTTAAAAACAAAAGAGAAATAGACTCTAATTTTATCCTAGTAGGAGACTTTAATATACCACTATCATCTCTAGACAGATCATCCAAACAGAAGTTCAGCAGAGACATAACAGAGCTTAATAGCACCATTGACAAGCTAGGAATGAGAAGTTTTTACAGAACATTCCATCCCAAGGACAGATAATTTACATTCTTCTCAGCAGCTCATAGAACCCTCACCAAAATAGACCACATATTAGGTCATAAAACATCCCTCAACGAATTCAGAAATATTGAAGTAGCCACTTGGATCATATCAGGCCACAATGCATTAAAGTTAGAAATTAATAATGGGAGGACCAGCAGAAATTACACCAATTATTGGTGATTGAACAAAAACTTTTAAATAATGAATGGATTATTCAAGTAATCAAAAAGGAAATTGAGAATTTCCTAGAAGTAATTTATAATGAAAACCCAAATTACCAAAACCTGTGGGACACTATGAAGGCTGTCCTGAGGGGGAAATTCATAGTGCTAAATGCCTTAATAGCAAAGACAGAGAGATCTCAAATTGATAACCTATCCATTCAACTAAAGACATCGGTAAAACAAGAACTATCCAAATCTAGACGCTCAAGGTGAAAAGAAATAATTAGGATCCGATCTGAGATTAATGAATTGGAAATGGAAAAAAAAACCAAAAAATACACAAAACAAAAAGTTGGCTCTTTGTAAAAATAATTAAGATTGACTAACCTTTGCCAATCTAATTAAAATATTAGGGCCAACTCAACAAAATCAGAAATGAGAAGGGAGAGGTCGCAACAGACTTCAATGAAATTGGAAGAATCATCAGGTCATAATTCCAAAATCTCTACTCTACAAACCAGGAGAAACTGGAAAAAATGGACGAGTTTATAGATACCTACAACCTGACAAAGCTTAGTCCAGAGCAGATAGAGCTCCTACTCTGTTCAGATTTTCCCTCACAGATCTCTGTGCTGTACACAGCTGACCCTACTCTCCCATGAGTATTGCTCCCCTACCCTAAATTATTTGGGACACCCCACTTTTCCACCCCATCATCTTGATTCTTTCTTGTCCTTATTCTGTTAAGCTAAGGTCTCCTACAAAAACTCTTCCATTTTTAACCTCTCACTCTCATACCATTCTTCTCAAGCCTGCCCAAAATCTTGTCAGGGACGCTACTCTTCCACTCCTGCTCTACTCAAACCACAAAGAAACTACCTAATCTCACTACAAGCCCATTATCTCCTGCCTCTTTCAGGCCAGCCTCCTCCTTCCCATTTATGACTATTGTTAGCAAAATCATTTCCTAATACAGCAAATATACTGATAACAGTTATTTATACTAAAAATATTCAATTCTAAATTTCCCTTTTAAAATTCTTCTGCTATGTTCTCAAATAATACAATGTCTTACTCTTTTGATGCTTGGTTACTTGTTCTCTGTTAATTGATAACAAAAATAAGTCAATTAGGTATAGTTTCTCTTAACGCTTTAAAAGGTGATTTATTATGCTATTTTTTTCATGGTGTACGAGATATAAAAACTGACTTTCAGGTGCTCATCCAAGCTAGATATATTTTGTTGTCAGTGTGCTGATTATATATTTCTCTTTCAAGATTAGACAAAACATCACCTGTCTAATTGTGTTTGTATCTTCCCAAATTATGCTTTTCTTTTTCCAAATACATTTGTACAGAAATATATCACAACCAAACTGTTTTAGTTTGACAAGGTTCAACTCTATTCTTAACCACACTGTTTTAATAAATGCTTTTCTCATTTTTTCAGTTCTGATGTCTCAAGTTCATTGCTTATTTATGATTACACTGTTCAATATATATATATATATATATATATATATATACATACTTACTGATGCTTCTCTTCTGCTTCCATGACTAACTGGTTCTATGGTGATCTGGTCAATATTTTTCTATAGCCAATTACTTGAATAAATTTCTTATACTATATTCAGAATTCCTTATTGACCATAATCATATGTTCAGGGCTAGGAAGATGGCTCATTACTTAAATGCACTTGCTTACAAAGCCTGCTGGCCTATGTTCAACTCCTCAATACCAATGTAAAGAAAGATGGACAAAGTGACACATGTCTGTAGTTCATCAGTTGTGTCAAGAAACACTGGCACACCTAAAATGTCTCTTTTTGTCCCTCCCTCCTTTCCTTGCTCCTCTCTCTTTACAAATACACTGACTTTTAAAAATGTGTTCTTTTATTTTGTGTATTTAAAATCTATGGCAATTGCTAAGTTCAGTGTGTATGTTCAATAAATTCCCATTCAAACAAAGCCTATGATTGACTAAGTGTTAAAGGAATTTAGAATCATACCACTAGAGTAGCTCATTACGGTTCTAGTTCTAAACATGACCTCTGTGACTATCTTTAATCCCAGCATTTGGGAGATGGTAAATTAAAGATTTTTACTGTACTTCATATTAATTGTTATCCAAGATTACAATTATTGTCAGTGTTTTCTCTTTCTAAATAATTTGTCAACATATTAGAACTTGGCTGTTTTAGGTCAACAAAGACCAGACTCTACCCTACTGTGATTAATCACAAAGGCCCCATCAGGATTTTATTTAAACAATTGTATTATGTTGGGTGTTTCTGGTCTATTGCCTCTGAATAAACTAACTCTTTAAAATATATTCCCTGCTCCAGGGAACAACCTCAGGTTCAGAAATGGCCTTCATCTGAGAAAAATAATTTCAGCCTTTGTGGTTGTGTTTCCAACCTCTCATGGATATTTGGTATTTTGGTAGTTTTCAAACTTAGATGTCAAGATTTATGCTGTCTTACTTGTCTATTCCTGATGACTTCCAGGTTAGATGAGTTTATTTGGATTTTATTTCAAATAATAGTGTTTTCAGAACTGATAATGTGATATATATATATATATATATATATATATATATATATATATATATATATATATATATATATAGAGAGAGAGAGAGAGAGAGAGAGAGAGAGAGAAAGTCATCATTTATAGTCATGAGGTACTTGAAAATTATATTAGTCTACTTTCATACTCCAATTATGGCCTACACTGTTCAAAAATAAGTAAACTCAAATTAGACAAAGTAAATTTAAAAGTCATACCATTCTTCAACTAGGCATGCTGACTAGTTAGTTATAGGTGGGTATACCTATCCTAGGAGTGTTCTAACTACCTATGTAGAAGCCAAATTCTATTGGAGTCAAGGAGCAAATATGCAAATATTTTTCTCTGCTTACAAGTCACAAGGCTACTGAAGATGGGATACTTCTAAAGTGTTGTTTCATACTGATGCTTTAGGGAATCACCTGTCTTTCTGCTCATGGAGGACATGGAGACACAGAAAAAAATGGGTGTACATTTGGAGGCAGGAGAGTCACAAATGAGGACAAAACCAGTTCTCCAGGCTTCACTGGAAAGGGAAAGCCGAAGTCAGCACTACCTGGACTCTTCCTAACTGCCAACATCACTGCTTGTGAAGCCACAGTTCTCCTTCCACATCCCTAAAAATCCTCTTTAGAGAGTCACTAATGACTCCCATGTATATCCAAAAAGATAAGATTAAGACATGTTTGGCCCTGCCCTTCTGTAATCTAGTTCTATAATGTGGTTACTTTTTAAACTCTCTCTCTTTTTCTCTCTCTCTTTCTCTCTCTCATTTGTTACTAAACAAGTCCTGAAGCCAATGAATTGCCCTAAAGATATCCAATGGTACTATGATGCCAACTTTTGCCCCTGGCAACCCCCCAAACATGTATTGAAGGGCATACTCTGAGATCTCTTTAGATGTAAGGACAACATGTAAAAATTAAAATGTTCACTTGAAGACTGTTATAGGTATTAAGCAAACTTCCAAGCAGCTCTAAACTGATCTAAGGGAGCTCTCTCTTCTTTCTTTTCTTCACTAGATTAGTATCCTTAGCCTTTCTCTCTCTCTCTCCCTCTCTCTCTCTCTTTCTCTCTCTCCCTCTTGAATCAGCTTTTATTGACCACATTGCATGTTTCCTCTGTGTGTGAACTCTAATAGCTACAGTCCCATTATTTAATGTTGCACTCAGTGTAGACACTGCCTGCCTAGCAAACCCTTTCTCCAGAACTCCAACTCCTTTGTCTCCCTCCAGCCGCCTTGATTGCTGGCATAAAGACATGATTCTATTTTCTATAGCTGTGTCTTTCCAGAAAACTGTACAGGCCCATGTGTACCAGTTACTTTGGTGACGAGGCTGACTCTTTATGCTGAAGAAGACCTGACTATCCTTCTGCCCCAGCGAGGCCACTGCTCCTGAAGAGGTAGTCACTTGCCTATCATGGTATTGATAAGCTTAGCAGCTTCAATAGCTATCACTGGACTGTCTTCAGGGGTGTTAGGCTATAGCCTAATCTCCTATGAAAAGCTCTCTAATGAGCTAAACATAGTGTTTCAAGGCTCTACAGAGGCCTTATGATTAGTTAAGAACAGCTTACTTCTTTAGCATCTGTTGTCCTTCAGAATCACTGGGCAATGAATCTGTTAACAGCTGACAAGGGTGGAACTTGTCTTTTCCTAAATGAGGAGTGCTGTTACTATGTAAATCAGTCAGGTAAAGTGGAGCTTAAAATAAAGGAACCAAAGACCTGGCTAACCAGCTGCAGGAAAATGCATCACCCTCTTTGAGCCCTTGGAGTACCCTGGGATCTATATGGCCTTGGCTCTTGCCACTACTGTGACTTCTAACAGGGATAAGTGTGATATGTGTCATGGCCCCTTGTTTTCTGAAATATGTCCAGAACCAGGTATACCACCTTACTCACAAAAATTTAATCAACTATTAATGGCTTCTTCTTACCAGCTTGTCACCACATCTGAGCCTGACTCCATCCCCCAATCCTAAAATGGCCATCTCATTCTAGGTTCCCTTGGGTATCATCACCCCACTTTCAGTAGGAAGTAGTCACTGAGAGACTTTGTCCATAGCCATAAAAAAAGGCTTGGAAATTAGCTCAAAACTCAGGCTGCAAAATGGAGTCCACCCATAGCACCTTAGTTCCCCGGAAAGGAATTCCAAAACCAGTGTGGTGAGCTTCAAGAGAAGTGTCAACATCAACACCAGACCCCAACAGGAGTTTCAGTAAAGTCTGCTTTGTAAATCTCCTCTTTGTGTGTTGTCTCTGTCTGTCCAGAGGGAACTTCTTCCCCCATTCCAAGAGCAACCTAACCACTTGGGCCGGCCCCCCATTTTGGAAGCCTACATGACAAATTCCTGGACTTCAGTTTCACTTCCCCCTTATAATCCCAGATCTGACTTTCCCAGGTGTTTTTGTCCACCCTGGAGAGGTAGCCTGGCAGCTCAGTGTTTTCTCTGAATGAAGTCTTTCTTCCTTTCAGAGTGGTCTTATGGTGGTCTTGGTCACTCTCAAACCTTACAATAAATCCATTATATTGTTAAAAATCTAATATGTTAAATAATGAACCATGAGAATTTTCCATTGCTTACTAAGAAAAATGCAATAATCAGTTATTTTTAAAAAAATGTTAAAGGCTTCACAAGTGTATCAGGGATTAATTTGAAACTTCCTTGCTCCCCTTAAAAATCCTTTCCACTGTACACACCCTTCCTCACATTATGGCTCTCAGCTCCAAGAGTTATGGAATTCCTATTTCCTAGGGTTAAACTTTGTAATATCCTACTCATATTCAGACTATGGACAACTTCATTGATGCTTTAAGAAACTGTATAAAAGAGAAATTTGATTCCTCAATAATATGAACTAAATATTAATATCATCATAATTTTCACCTTGTATATATTTTTCTGATTTGTTTCCTATAAAAGCATTTTTCGGTCTGTTTCATAGTTATTGTGATACTCTATTTTAAGGCAGGTATATGACAAGGAAAATTATCAAGGACAAAAAGCAATGTGACTGTCCTAGTGTCATATAAATTTTCTTAACATTAAACAATATTCACTCTCTAGAATGTTCAAGTACATTAGAATTATTAAGACTCTATGGAATTCTGAAATAATATTATTTAAATGTCTAACGCAGGCATGGAATTTGTCACAGGGTATGGAACAAATCTGTTGCCAGAAAGTTTTCTGTTCGATTAGTGGTGTCCATTTTTACTCTCATTGTTGATGGACATAGTCTAAATCCATTCGGTCAAGTATGTAGCCATTGGACACTGGGCTATTACCAATTGAAATGTGGCTAATGAGACTGAGGAATAATATTTTCAATGTCATTTCATTTAAGTTTACATTAGCACATGTGGGCAATGGCCATTTTATTGTTTTCTATAGCTATAATCCATCTGAGGTGTAATTTCAGGCAAGTATTTCTGTCACTGTCCTCACTAATAATTTTGATGCATATGGAGGCATTTGCCTTTGACCTTAGCAGTGCACATTTTAAATAGTTCAAGCTTAATTTATTTTATGCTTGACATGACTTTGTTGTGCTCATAAAATGACATCTCATTGCATGGCACTTTGGCACGCTGAATACTTTGGAATAAAAGCCATTGGAGAGCCTCTGAGGCAAGGTCTCAATGACCTTTTCTCCCCTTCCTAATGTCTCCTTCTTCACTGAAGTCTGATATAAAAACCACAATGTCACTTCTTCAATTTAAATCATATAAAAGAGAATCACACTCTGCGTTGGGAAACCATGAAACAAAAATACCACTGTCCTTTCTCCATTGAAGACCCTCAATCTTGAGCACCCCTGTCCTACCCTCAAAGGGGGAAATGCTACACTGAGAAGCTCCATGTATTCTGAGCAGGAATCACAGTGTCTTCTTCTTCAGACTAAGACCATCATTTCCACCTGTATCCAGTTCCATGAGTACTTGGCTGTTGGGGAGGTCAGGGACCCTGGCCCCCTGCAGTTAGCCCAAGTCTCACCAGCCAGCAGGAGAAAGGGCTTGATTGGGGAGAGGTGAGGCAATTGGTAGGACAGACACACGCGGCTGGGAGAAATATCAGGCAAATCTCATCTCATTCCAGCACCCAAAACCCTTTTATAATCTGAGGCTGCATTGTTCAATCTATTTCTCTCAAGCAATAAGATTCAAATCTTTTGGGGGGAGCCAATCAGCAGAGTACAGCATAGTAAAGTGTCAACAAACAGGATCAAGGTTTATTAGCTACTACTTCTGCCTCCTGGGATTAAAGGCATGTGCCACCACGCCTGGCTTTATTCCATATTCTAAAACTTAGCTTAAGGTTACTCAGTTGGGGTGGGGCACAACACATGGCCATCCTTCCTCATCTCAGCCAAGTGTAAATGCAGTTTCCCCTAGTCTTTGGTTCTCCATCTCTTAAGGCTCTCATATATTCTTCATATATTTTTTTCTCATATTGACCCTTTAGTTATGAAGGCATCAGCAGCATTTCTTATAATGTTTGTGGATTTAGAATAACTTTAATGTCCCTCAACTTCATCCAAATTGAAACAGTTTAACAGGACTATGAATTCTTTTTTCCAAAGAAACTATAACAATTCAGATGTGAATGAGCTACATATAATATTTTAACCTTCCAAATTATCAAAAATATTTTTGAAATTTTTATTGGCCACAACTTTTGCTGATTGTTTTTGTATATCAATTCTAGATACTTTATATAAAAAATGATATGAGATCACAAATTTCAAATTGAAGGTTTTCCCTTATAAATCGTCACTACTCTTGCCATAATAAAATAATTCATTACAGGCTTTTAGATTAAATATTTTCTCTAATACTTTGGCCAATGAAAAATTTCAAAAATACTTTTGATAATACACCAGAGCATCTTACTGCTATCTATCTATGGATTAGTCTCTATTCATCAGTCTTATTAGATTTCTATGTGTTTTTTATTTGGAAAGTTTTATTTGAAAAATATCATTATTGTTGGGCTGGAGAGATCATTTAGCTGTTAAGGCTCTTGTCTGCAAAGCCTAATGAACTGAGTTTAATTCCACAATTCCCACATAAAGCCAGATGTACAAAGTGGTGTGTAATCTGAAGTTTATTTGCAGTGGCTAGAGGCCCTGTTGTGCCCGGGCTGTCTGTCTCTTTTCTCTCTATCTCTCTCTGCTTGTCAATACATAAATAAAAATATAGTCATATAACCCAGAATAGGTCATCAAGACAGACACCAATGATTTCCAACACAATCTTAAGTAGAATTCCATAGACACTTAAGATCTCAAAGATAAATCAGACATAATAAGTCATCCACCATGACTCCGGGAACTGAGTGAAAGAGGGCGCAGAAAGATTGTAAGAGCCATGGTGGGGGAGAATATCCAGAGACATGGCTCCCATCAGTAACAACACACAAAATGGGGGGTGGGGAACCAGGCTACCTCATAAGCTACTCATAACCCCCACTCCATGGATTGATCCAGGAAGCCAACCAAGAATTGACCCCATTGCCTTGGGCACAGGGAGGAGGGAAATGGGGGTACCCCCATAATATTTGCTCATACACTGTATATAATTATTGATAATAAAGATTAAAATAATAAAATAAAATAAAATGACAGAGAACAAATATGAAATAAACATTTTATAAAAATTATTTTTAAAAAATCTACAACTAACTGAAATTCTATGCCCAGTTCCAAATTTTTGTCAATTCTCTTTTCATTGAATCCAAATTGAAACTCAATCCTCTGAGACCCACTATCTTCCGAATCACACACACAAATGAAGACCAAGAAGATTTCTCCCTGGCATTCCATGTGGCAGTGAAAGGTACTACACTTAGGCTTTATTGTCTTTCTATCTACAATACAGTTACCCAAACCCCTCAATGTCTCCTGCATACTATTCTTTGAATTCATCCATCTTCCAGCATTATCAGGGTTCTTCTTTGACTCAAGACTTGATCAAACTTTTCCATAATACAGCAAAAGTCTCCACTTACAGATACTCAATTCCTGTTATTGAGAAACCCAAAGTCTTAAAAAAGGAAATTTAAACAAGCAATTTAAACCTGACAATGTGAATTCCACAGAAATCTGTACAGACATTACCCCAGGTACAAAAAGTGAAAGCAACCACATTCCTCTCTACCTGACCCTCTGTGAAGCCCTTCCTAACCAGCATTGATACTTATACTATGAAGACTTTTCCTGACATTCTGAAATGTTTCCAATCTTCTACTTGAATAGAAATAGCTACTTTTTCCTTTGTTTCCTTG
Source organism: Zapus hudsonius (assembly GCA_004024765.1). Lineage (NCBI taxonomy): Eukaryota > Metazoa > Chordata > Mammalia > Rodentia > Dipodidae > Zapus > Zapus hudsonius. Next base: position 26,257 of record PVHP010007222.1, read on the forward strand.
CTTCTTGGTACTTTACGTCCCAATACTTTTATTGAGATGTTACAGTTGGTAGCCTCTATGCACTCTAAATTACAGGCTTGTTGAAGGAACAAAGCCATGGACTAAATGCCATGGGTTTACATATGCACATGGGTAATGATGTTTAAGACCAAAAGATTGGAAAAATGCCAAAAAAGATGGAAACTTTAAATTTTTAAATAACTAAGATGCCATATAAGTGAAAATTTATCGCAGTGACTCCAACTCTAAAATAAGATGGTGCTATTATGAAATATAACCATTTTTTGTGTGAATAACTCATAATCTCCAAAATTGAGATGTCATTTCAATTTTGAATAGCTATAATTTTCACAATGTTTTTCAAGATAGTGTTCTAAAATATAATTTTTCACATATTATATACCTCATCTCAAGTTCAGGAAAATAAGAAAATGCATCTGGTGCAGTTTCTTCATAAAACAGATATATAGCGAAACATGGAATCTGGAAAAAACATCAAAAATTTTTAATTTCAAAGTAATGAGAATGCACAGGGAATTGCTATGGTGTGCAAAAATGGATTAGTGTCATTAAAATTGCTATATATAAATGCACATATATTTTCCTCCAACATTTAAATTAAATGCTAAATTCAAAATCACCTGATGAAGCAAGCATAATTTAGATGCAAAGTATTTTGTCTCATGTGAAGCCAATATAATTTACTCACACCAATAAAAATAATTGCTGAAGAGAAAGATTTATTATTCAGTCAATCTTATATATTACAAACACAGACCAATATATAGTGGCAATCAATTTATTTTTCTATATAAAGTATTTCATGTGGAAACCAATTTATAATAAAGCAAAGACTTAGTGCCCACACATTTTTAAAAGCCTGATATAATATTCATATAATTTCTATTTAAAAAAAACAACTGACTCCATAGCTACTCCAGAGAGGAACACTGCCCTTCCTCATTTCTCATACTATCAATTTCCAAAGAAATCAAAGATTTTTTTAAAAATAGTTTTCTTTTTGCTATCGTGAATGTGAAAGGGAATGATCAACAATATACAAACAGGTTTTCACTTAAAATGCAATAATTCTTTAAATCTTATAACAAGTGGAATTTCCTACGATTGAAGAGTTTTCGTATTACATTTCTGCTGACTTGATTTTATTTAAAGAATAACATAGTTGCATGAGTTTTGCAGACATTAATATTTTCTCTGACTCCTGTTTTACAGTTGTTATAGCCAGAGGAGATTCCTTTCTGCCAATGTAACAAAGCCTTCACGGCTTCAAATGAGTAGGCGTTCCCAAAATAGTTCAATTATCCTCTTGATGTCTCTGAATGATGTCTGACAAAACTGAATTTGCCAAGCAAAATGAGGCATTTAGAGGCCATCACAATGTCTTCTGTGATACAGCTACATTTCTTCTGTCCTTTACACTTGAATAATTATGTGCAGAACTTTGTAAGATTGTAAGAAGAAAGAAAACTAACATGGAGAAATTGTTATGAGCCTCTTTCCAGAGTCATTTCAATATCAATCGACTAGCCCATCTTTTTTCTGAAGGAAGCCTATCATATTGCTAATTAACAATAAAAAACATTACTAATAATCAGAATGGTAAGCCACTGACCCCTCAAATCTTTCCAGATTCACTCAAAGCAATGGTAAAATTGTTTACTGTGAATCTTATGAGCAGGGGTGATACAGGATGAACCCTCATCAAATTACACTATATAAGTTATATTCTAAAACTAAAATCAATATTTTTATTACTCAGCACTTTTCACAGTGGTATTGTGTAGTAGCATTTTGTTTTGCAAAACTAATTTCATTTTCTTAATATCTACTTACTTATACTCCTGGTTTAAATGCTCTTATATAAACAACTTTGGAAGCATATTTACACATTTATTAAATATATGAACATATAATATTTTGTATATTGACTACCAGGAGATTTACTGACAAAATTAGCATCCTGGGAAATCAGAACCAAAAATAATTGGAAAAAAAGTATTCAGTCTCCACCTATCACTGGTTTCACCTGTCACAGATTCACTTACCTGTAGTTAAGTACGGTATAAAATTGCCAGATGTAAAATTCTAAAATAAATGAATCAATAACTTCTGACCTAAGTACTGTGGCTTTGTACCTCTATTTCAAGCTACTCAGAGCAATGAGACAGAAGGCTAACTTAATTTCCACAATTCAAGCCCAAACTGGGTAAGAAAGTGCTACTCCTTGCTAAAAATATATGAATAAATAAATAAATTGTGTGATAAAAATTTCAGCATTTTTTACTGTGCTTAAGATGGGTATTCATTTGTGTTTGTCCAGGAAATCAAGACTATTTGCTGTTCTAAGTAACCATCTCTGTTGACAGATTAAATAGGGATGATACAATACTTGACTTCAGTTAGCTATTAACCTACAAATTTGTGTTTGTTTTCAAGTAACTTTTACCCTACAAATGACCCCTACAGTGAGGCTGACACAGCATTTATTAGTTTATTTAAAATATATCTTTTTTATAATAGTAATTTAACTCCCTTCATCTGATCATTTGTCAGCACCACAAGAAGGTTGGGTAAAGTAAAAGATATTGAGAAAGCAAGCGAGAAGGGGCACACGTACGTTACTTTTCTGAATGAATTGACATAATTATATATATGCATATATACATATATTTAGTAATGACATATTTCTATTTCAAACTTAAGTGTAAGTTTATTTTCAATTTTTATAAGGAGGAACAATGCATAGATAGTGAATAGTATTTTCTGCATTTTTAGGTATTCATCAGGGGACTTGAAAAGAAATCCCTTACTACTGTACTGTGCAAACTTTGGGAAGAAACAGCAATGGTCTCCAAAGGGTTAGTACTTGCACATACGCTAATTCATGAAGTTTTTCAAAATACAAAGTCTAGGTACATTGAGTAATTGTGCAGACCAGTGAGCACGTACATACTCCTTCCTGAATGAAAAATTAGGAACCTACTCATTGCAGCTTATGAAGTTTTAAACAAGCCTTCCCAGTTGTGCAACCAATAATGCTGCTAGACTTCAGTCCCTCACTTCCTCTGGTGCCATGGAGAAAACATAATATGAACAAACTTCGGAGGTGGCACCATGTTTCAAGAGGGTTGCAAAATCCACCACACCACCAGTGCAACTGAGTATCAATTCATTCTCAAAAAGAGCAATGCACTCGGGCCATCAGATGAATATTTTCTTGTTCTCCTCAAGAGAAAGGAGCAACCTGTCCTCAAGGGTACCAGGTGATCAGGCACGAAGACAATGGGGCACAATTTTAGTAGGGCTTTGAAGCTTGCTACTATAATTTCCACCCTAATGTAAATACAACTAGGTTAACATATATGATGTATTTTAAATCATCATGTTGGTGCTTTGGTACTACAACCACCTGTTTCCTCTAAGAAACCCAAGGAAACAAGTCTGTTTGCTCACAAATTTGTTTCAAGCATACTATAGTCATTAAAACACACTAGATGAATGAATGGATGGATGGATGAAGGAAGGAAGGGAGAGAGGGAGGGTGGGAGGGAGGAAGGAAGGAAGTTAAGAAGGAAGGAAAGATGGAAGAGAAATAGGGAGGAAGTAAATGTGAAATATAGTGTGTATAATTTAGAATACTATATTTCATTATGTAGGAAAACCCATTTACTGTGAGTTAATACTTCTCTGTAAGGGAGACAGGCCAGTATCTCTAACAACTCCCCAGTTTCTCTCATTATTTATGTTAAAATATGAAGATTATTATTATATAGAAATAGTCATATAGAAGAAATAACTACATAGAAGTATTTTGCTACCCAGGAACAATTCTAAACATAAGGCTAGAGTATCTGAATCTGAAGATTTAGGGACATTATGAAAGATGATGTCATTAGATGGAAAATAGTATGAAATTACTTCTTAGTGACTAAGTTGTAGCCTGTGACAGAGGAGACAGCTAGCTGATTTATAAACTATTCAAATGGATTAAGTGGTATGAATTTGATCCTCCTTCAAACATATCAATCCTTTCATGTTTTTTTCCTCCTGTGTGTGTGTGTGTGTGTGTGTGTGGACTATATGTTCCATAGCACGGGTGTGGAAATCATAGCACAACCTTTGGGAGTGAGTCCCCACCTTCCACTTTATTTGAGACAAGTCTCTCATTGTTCACTATTCTATCCACTAGGATGACTCCTGGCCTGTGAACTTCTGGCATACTCTGCTTCTTCTACTGACATTCTTGCTTCAGGGTTGCTTGGATTACTAATGCCCATTTATACTACCTGGCTTTGCATGGGTTCTGGGATCTAAACTCAGGTCCTCATGCTTGAATGGAAAGTCTATTTTACCCATGTAGCCATTCTTCCAGCCTCTTTCATCTTTAGATTTCATTTCTACCTTTCACAACTTTTCTACTCTTCTGTTATCTTGGGCCTTTTGTTTTATGGAAGCTTGACAAAATTCTGATTTTGAACCCCAGATGTTGTTCAACAATATTTCCAAACTATATGATCTTATTTGTTGTCTATGTTTAGGAAGTTAATGTTTTATGAATGTGAACATCCCCACAGGCTCTTTTTGGCAATTTCAGGCTATATGACAATAGAAATGTGCATTGATTTTTTTTCTTTTCTTTCAGATGCACTAGGGATTTGATGATGATTCATTAAAGCCTCTGTGTTTGTGACATTATTAAGACTCCTCTACATACAAGCATGCAGAGACAAACTTGGATTTATTTTAATTCCTTAGAATTAAATATTTTGTGCTTATTATAAGTTTATAAGCTTTGCTTGATTTCTACCCCCCAAACTGTGCTTGTAAACAAATTTAAAATGTTAACCTTTTAAATCTAGCACAGGAGTAATTAATTACCTAACGCCTGTTTGATCTGTGCTGAAAGGTCATTTAATAAAGAAGTTTCAGAAATATAAAATATTACAAGATAAATTGGACAGTCATTAATTTTCAAATTATTTTTATCAAATAAAGAAAAGTGTTAGAAGTCTGAAATATGTCAATAATTATTCAAAAATACATATACCTCTAATCACCAGTAGCCTCAAAAGCTGCCTGCTATTAATACTGAGAAATAAAGATATTTTAGTTTAAAATAGCAGGAAATAATTTGTGAGAACTTACTATGAGTCAAGGAGTAGTCTTGACATAAAAATATTTAATGTGGACTGACTTACTTAATACCGATAACAATGTTAGAAAACAAGTGAAAAGTGAGACAGAAAGGCTAAATCATTTGCTAGGGTTACCCAGCTAGTCAGCTAGTAGTGGTGGAAATAAAATCAAACTCTAGGTGTCCAATTACAGCCTGTGCTTTTAAGCCCTATTATATTCCCCTCCTTAATAATGACTTGTACTTGTATATTTCACAGGCTTAAGGGGTAATATGTGTGTGGTGTGTGTGTGTTTGTGTGTGTGTGTGTGTAAAGCTACATGTACAAGTATCACATATTACATATGTACATATATATATTCTCGTTAGCCCAGAGATATTTTAAGGAAAAAAAAAAACTGTTTTATCAGAAATACTTTTCTTATCTACTTCAAGAAAATAAAGGTCATTTGAACAAAAACTTCGGAATACTTACAGATTTGAATGGATATGAAAGGAATGATGACAAGTTACCATGGATCTTTTTAACCATTATATTACTTGAGATAATTCTTCATTCATATAGCATATACTCCTGCACATGAAAATGTGTATTCATTAAATAATAATTACCTCTTTTATTAAAAGAATTAAAAATTGACACAAAATGCACAATTATAGCTTACAAATTAATCTTGTTGTAAGATTAAAGCAATGTAAGCCTGCATCTTTATTTGTTAGGTATGCTTGATGGGGTAAAATATCATTTTGTATCATTTTTTCATATTGAATAGTATAATTTATTGGACAAATATTAGTTTATGGTTTTTATAAATTGTATTTATATATGTGTGTACACACCTACACAATCAGCAGAGTTGAGAGGAAAATGTTCCTAGCCACTGGGGAACCTCTTCAATTTTTATTTAGGATTTTAAATGTATATAAATATAACATTAATTTGGAATATTTTTAAGAAAGGCATTATAGATAGTGATTTTAAAAAAGAACTATATAAGAGATTCAGGTAAATTTACATACATATCTTTAAATCTCTTGGCTATCCTTGTTAATATAGAAGTTATTTTTATATCCCCATAAGCTACAGTGTAGTAAGAAAATCAGTTTATTTTTTCCAACAGCACTTTCTTGACAAAATGGAGAGATTAATAGGGATGTGTTTTAATAAACTTATTAATAAGAGGATGGTAAATTTTCCCCTCACTCTACTGAATGGGTTGACCTTGGATTTTTCTACAGAATTACTGTATTTTTTTGAAATAGTTAGAAATGAGAGCAAGGAAAATAATCAAATTATACAAACTTAGATGCATAAAAAAGGTCATGCTTCTGAAACCATTGATATATATATATTTGTATTATGTCAAGTAAATGTAAAAATACCACCAAATATATACAAGATTGCTAATGATTTACCTACAAATATTCAAACACCGTTTCCTCAGGTTTTCAAATTTGAAAATAGACTACTGAGATATTTGATCTCTTTATTTGGCAATTAAATCGTTATATATTCTTATGTATGCAATGCACACAGTAACAAGTTATGCTTTCTCCCCACAGACTCATATTTTGAAACATGTGATATAAAGCTCTGGTCAGAGTTTGGTATTTTTACAGAGTGGATAGTAGCCTGAGGCAGTAGGCAACTGGATCAATTCTTTTGGAAAATAGCTCACTGCATTTTCAGCCCGATCTCTCTGCTTCTTGATTCACAAAGATGTCATTCCAGAAGGTCCCCCACCATAGATAGATTCCCAGGAATGATGCCTTCCTAGTATGCATCTCTTTTAATCATGAGTCAAAATAAGCTTCCCATCGTAAGTTGCCTTTCAAGTATTTTGTTGTAACAACAAGTAACTTATAGCACAGAGCCTTATGCTCCAAGATCTCCTGGCTTGATTTACTTTAATATACTTAACATTGTCTTTGGATCTCTAATTTAACAACACAGTGATAGAAAGAAGCCCCCATCCTAGAAAGAATTTGTACACTTTAAATAATTTTCTTTTTTCCAAAACCATCACCACTCTGTGTCAATCATCAACTACTATCATCAATGAAATATTTCATTTGTATTTCATGCATTTCATTGTGGCTCATTTGGAAAGCTTATTTTTATAAACATTGTCTTTTATAAAGAGTTAAGCATAAATAACTAATTTTTGTCCATCAAATTTGAACCATTCCTTTTTTAAAGTTTTTAAAGAAATCTTCCTTGATTCTTATATCAACTCAACTTCTATGTTCTTTATTTCTTCGTCTGATCTATACTTGTTCTTCGACTTCTACTGACCCATCATTTCATACCACTTTTGACTTCCAAGGTTCCTATAAGACATATAGTTTAGAAAGGGGAAATTGGTAAATAGACAAAAATAAAATTCCAGCCGGGCGTGATGGTGCACGCCTTTATTCCCAGCACTTGGGAGGCAGAGGTAGGAGGATCACCATGAGTTCAAGGCCACCCTGAGACTACACAATGAATTCCAGGTCAGCCTGGGCTAGAGTGAGACCCTACCTCAAAAAACCAAAAAATAATATAAAACAAAATTCCACTCCCCTTGTGCTAATTTAGGAGTGAGCACATGACCTATGAGAAGATGTGATAGGATCCATGAATCACCTTAAGTGAGGCATCAAAACATAATTAGAGAAAACATTTCATTTAAGCTGAAATCATAAGCTTACTATAGTCACCAAATTAATGCATGAAACTAGAGTGTTAGCTAAAAATTCACTCCAGGAATTTCTAGATCCATACTTTTGGAATTATTATTTCTACATATTAGTCTCATTGGATTGAAGGTCACCTGAAGGACATAATTAGTAAGAGGTGTCCAGTTCAATTTCAGGGCTAAATTAGAGTCACAATGTAGGACCTGATGTATAATCTTCTGTAAAGGAGATAGTGTCATCTTTATCGCCAACAAGTGCACCAATGACAAGTGAAAATAAATCTGATTTTTTTCCTGCTGTTCTCAGAAGGAAATATGAAATGGCTCTAAAAATTCACAGAACGTGGTCTGTTATTGGTAGTCAGTCTTCCGTTAATATTGTTCTACAACTCAAAAGAATAAAGAGTGCTGAACACGAACCATTAAATAACATTTTATGAACAGAAGTAGAGTATATAATATCTGAACATGAGAATGTGAAATAAGATGCAATTTATTTTCTCAGAATGATTCTTGTCTATTATACTTCAGTTCCATCTCTGCCTATAATAGATATTCTTATCAGGCATTTATCTGCCATCACTTTCTGACATAATACACATCTTGTGATTTCCAATTTTATCATGCTGTAAACTTCTTTCATGTTCTGAAAAATAACATGATTTAGAAGAGACAAAAAATAATCCCTCGTCTTACTAGAGGTATTTCCACCTAAACTGACTGTTTTCCAACTGGCTGTAAAAAACAACTGTTGAAAGAATTTAAAGGGTTTTACCAAAACTTCCTTAAAATGGTTTTATAGCTTTTGTTTCTACTTTAAGTATAAAGACATTTTCTTGGGATCACAGAACAGAAACAAAACAAATCAAAAAAAAGATTTTAAAAAGATTTTTTTTTTTTACATGGCAGCTTCTGGGCAGTTTTGTTCATATTATAATTGTGGCTTATATTAAATTACCACTGTAATTGTAATTGAAATTGTGTTTACTTATTTGCTGGTGGAATACATTAATTAAAGCTCTACAATGATGTTCTGAATAATTTTATACAAAAACCAAAAGCAGACTAAAATAGATTCACAAATATGATCTCCTGCCCTATCTCCCAAATTCAGTATTTTTGCCTAATTTTGAAATGGTTCTCTGTCTTAGAAATATCAATATTGACAGTGTCTAAATTTGTTTCTTCTGAAATACCTTACCAATAAGGTAACATTACCCCCCAGCTAAAACATATAAAGGGGAAGGGGACAACCTGGCTGCCTCCTGTGCTATCCATTACCCCTTACCACATGGATTGCTCCAGTGTGCCCACTGAGGAGGATACCCAGTGGATTGGGGATAGGGAGAATGGAAAAGGGAATTTCAACACAATATTTGCTCATTCAATGTATCTAATTTTGGACAAGAAAGATAAAAAATAAAATAAAATTCCCTTCAAACTAATTCTAAAATGTGTATGTTTTATACATCCCAATCTTTCCTTCGAATTTAAGTGAAATTGTATTTTTCTTTTCTGTTGATATGCTATCATTTCATTTATCTTGGTTAACAACACACAGCAGGATCTTGTATGCACTGAACCATGTGTGAAAGGAATGATGGTCTCTCCTGCAATTTGATGAACAATTTAGAGACAGAATATTTAGACCTTGTGAACATTAAATTCTGTTGTCAACTTGACCAGATGAGGAATTTGCACACATTGTTTTTGGGACAGATGTCTGAGATTGCTTCCAAGAGGAATAACTGAAAGAGGAAGAGCTTCCTTCAAAGGGAGGGCTCTCCTGGTGGTGGTCTATATGTATAAGAGAGTTCTGAAAAGGACACAATCCCTTCTTCCATCTGGTTGCCTGTGATCCTCACCGGTAAGTCCCCCACCCTCCTGTTCACTCCTAACTGCATCTACCCTGCTTGGCCATCCTTCTTTGTCATTGGATCTAAGTTTCCTCAGCCTTCCCATGTGAACTGAAGACCAGCCTCTCTGCAGGAAACCTCCAGGCCTTCAGTGCTGTCTGGGACTGTTGAGACACGCAGGTTCTCAATACTAGTCTGAAGACAGCTGTTGTGGTAAGATAACACAATAAATTCCCTTTGAATACCAGCTCATTCTATCACCTCTGCTCCTCTAGAGCACCTGAGCTCTTGGTCCTCTTCTTCAGGCAAGCAAATAAAAGATACGTCTGTTGAACTGGCACAAATGTACACTTTTAAAATTACAAAACCATGCTTCAGCATCTACATGTTGTCTAGGTCTTTTAACTAGCTAAAGTCAAATGTGATACAATGTCTATAACAGTACAACTCTATTTTAAGT
>PVHP010007222.1:36505-57543 GCA_004024765.1 Zapus hudsonius
TGGATCAGTCCGTTGGGTAGGGGGTTATGAATTTGAAGCTTTTTTTTTTAATTGTCCATAATGAGTTACATTGTTTAGTGGGCCAACAATGAATTGTTATCCCCAATACCTCATTGCCCCCTCCCCCCTCCCCAGTCAGCTGGATATCCTCCTCCATGGGCCATCTGGATCAGTCTTTGTGGTAGGGGACCATGTGAGCAGTTTACTACACTAAAATCACATCCATATGGATGAAGACCATGACTCTCGAGAAAATCAGGGTGTTAATCTTTTTCTAAGTAGCAATAGCTTTGTTACCTTATACAAGAAATTATGATATGAAAATCAATTTAATTAAGTTGTGGGAAAATATAAAAGATAACACAAAACAGAATAGGACAGATAATATACACTTAAATGTTACCTTTTAGTTTTATTGCCAGGCAAAAAACAGCCTATACATATATGGAATATTTTACATATGTACACAAATATGCATATGTTTACTTAAGAGATTTAATGTTAGCACCACTGTTTCTAGTTGAAATGACAATAAGGCCAAATTTAATAATCTTACAAAATGCAAATGAATCTTAACCACTTTTACAAATTATCTATTAAACTTTAAAGTTTAGTTTGTAGAACCTACTGATAATATTTACACTTAGTTTTGTCATTCATAAAACCAACTTATTATACCCTATATAATTTTATAAATTATAAAAGTTTCTCTGCCTTCAGAGGTGGTTTAATTTTTAGTCCATTCCTTTGCAATATTCTTTAAGCTTCCTTAGCTAATAAAATATTTTCCTGGCTAATAAAATTTCACTAAGAAGCATGAACAAAATTGTGTTCAAATAGTGAAAGAGAAAGAAAAAAACAAGAGAAGAAATCTTGAGGCTAGTCTTCTCATAACATCAAAAGATCTAATTCCATGCCCTGTTTTCTGAGGATCCACAGTAGCTAGCTGGCATAAACTCAGCAGGGTGGTACTACAGATATGAACCAGCCTCATGTAACTTTGGCTACATCTCAATCCTGGTTTTACAGCTGGTTTTCCTTTAAGTCATGATTAGGTAAAAACTCTGGGCAAGAGATGAGTTAATGTGTGGTGGTTTGAATGCAATGACAAATGCATGTTTTATTAAGATTTAGATCGCAACTTGAGTCCCCAGCAGGCAGATAGATCCCTGCTTAGGGAGCACGGCACTGGCGCGGATAAGATCTTCAGTCCAGCCCCACTAGGTATTTTCAAGGCATTTGGAGTTCTGACTGTTGACATTGCTGAGCAGACAAAAGTTTTTCTCTGCTTGGATCTTTGAAAGTGAATGAGATTCTTCTGCCATGATGGAACTTCCCCTGGACTCTGCAATCTTCAAGTAAGTATTTTTTTCTCACAGGATGCTTCTAGTTGGGTGTTTGCCCTAGGACACAAAGGTAACTAGAAAACTCCCTGAAACTCTCCTTGCTGGAAAGTCTTGAGAAAAAAAAATTCCTGTACTTAATTTTACATTTTTTGCTCTATGCCATTTAATAAAGAAAATAATTTGTCAAGCCTAATGCAGAAATATTCTAAAATATAGCTAGAAGATAACATAAATTAATTCGGTATGGGGAGTCATTATAACATTTTGCAAGGTAGTTGACCACCTTTTCTTTTTTCTTTCTTCACTTTTGTAAAGTGAAGTATAGAAAGTGTACTTATTTTTTTAAAAAATTCAAATTAAATAGTATGAAAATTTTCATAATGCATTGCTCTTACTACCAAGTATTTGATAAATACTGGCTAGTTGAAGTAACTATGTAAGAAGATGAATTAAACCAATATATCACAAACCTACCTTTTCATATATGTGAAAACTATGTAAATATACTAGCTCTTTATTAAAATAAAGTCATTCTTTATTCAAATACACTAGTTCTTTTTCTGAGCGATGATTCAGAGAGGGCAACATCTGTTTTGTAACAGACATCTGATAGAGTATCATTGTAATAAGTGAAAGGTTTGAGTCAATCAAGAAATATATTGAGTAAAGCATTAAAACAATTATGATAAAATCTGCTTTTGTATTTAAGAACACAGTAAATTTGAAATTTAGAGACAAGGGCCCATGGAATAAAACTGAATTTGAAAAGTTCTGATTTACTGATGCATTTCAAAGATAGCTCTTTGCTTTCTTTTTAACATTTTATCCTACTGAATTTTCTGTTTAGCAGAATGCCTATCAGGAATAATGCATTAATTTATTTTTAATTGGGTTAGTTCATCATTATCTATTTAATTTTATGCTTTATTAAAATGTCAGGTGGTACTCTCATTCAACAGGTTTGGTGAGAAGTAATTTCTTTACCTGTAGGAAGTCACCTATGTCTCTGGAGAATAAGGAGTATGTCTGCTCAGAGTCCATGGTGCTTGTCATTACTGCTGCACCTCACTGTGTAAACCACTGCATCTAAGCCCAGCCTTTCTCCCACTATCAGACAGCATTTCTCCCAGCAGGCAGTTTGGTGTCTCCCCTACAGGTTGTTCATGGGTCATTAATCTCCTTGCAAAGGAGATGCTGCCATTCTTCCTGACATTAATATTTTTAAGTAGGAAGCAGTTAAGCATATCATAACAAACATCACTTAGAGAATAGTCTAGAATGGCTTGAGAAAATTCACTTTTACTTTTACCTTTGGTTTTGCTTTGTCTCTTAAATGTCACATTCTATTTTTATTTTTTTCTGAGAGTGGTTCACAATGACATATTAGAAACTTCCTCCATATGAATCAATGAAGGAAAAAGTCATGAAAGATAGATTATCTTCCAAAAAAGAAAGAAAGAGGAAGAGGATCAGAGTTCAGACAGCTGAAATTTACAAGAAACGAAATTGACACAGAGGAAAGTAGGAAGTCCTAGATGATGGTAACCTGGCATGCTCACTATAAGACTCCTGCCAACAAAATCAGAAGACATGTCCATTCCAACTGACACCTAAATAGAAACATATAAACATAAGAAATTTTTAAAAAGGCAAGATGGCTCCAACATCTGTCTGAAGATTTTGAAATGGTTGAAATATTAGAAAAGCAATTCTAAAACATGTTTTAAAAACTGATTAATGACTTACCCACAAAATTTCTTTCGTCATCATTTCTACCTGGATGATGGAGGAGGACCAAAAAAATTAAGATAAAGGAGTCTGGTAGAAAGAAGGAGCTTGTAAAGAGATATGGGAAAAGGTGAAGACAAAAGAAGCTATTAGAAAAAGATAGTGATCAAATTACATTGTCCTAATGTATGGGAATTGTCAGAAAAATTGTGTAAAGTAAGAAAATTCAAAAATACGTGAAGTCATCAACTCAAGACGTATTCGGAGTTTAACAAAATAGATGAGAGACTCAACAGTATGGACAAGAAATTTAGTAGAGAGGAAATATCACCATCAAATAAAGAATGAAAGAAAAAAAAAACTTGCTAAGAATAAAGCCAGGTTTAGGTAAGAGATTTCAGTGTTGTTATAAAATGTGCTTTCTAGTGCCTGGTTCTTATACTTCCGAATCATTGATGACTGAAATTTCAGTTGGAGAATTTAGATATAATGTGATAACATCAAAAGGAATAAGTTAAATCCTTGCACTTAAATAATGTGCCAAATTTACATAAACAATCTATTTTAAAATATATGGAGATATGTTAAAATAAGTGTTGAATTATTTTCTTGAGCATAGTTTTGATTCTGATTTCTTTTCTGTCTTTTAAATCCTCAGTCTCTTTTAGAAGTGAAAATACAGCAGTGGTAATACAAATTCCCTCTTCCCATGAGCCTACAGTCTCATGAGGAGAACTTCAATTAAAAAAAAAAAAAAGATGTGTAAAATGATCACTATAAATCATGATCAGTGTGGCTGGAGGAAAGGCCTTTATGGACAAGATGAGTTTGTTGTGTAAGTTATGTTGAAGTAGTACTCTTTGAAACTGCAGAAAGAAAGATAGATTTGAGAATCTGAACACATCAGACCAAAGGGCATGTCAAGCACAAAGAACTGGAGATAAAAAAAGGAGCTTGATATAATTGAGAAATAGAAAGCAAGCTCATCTGGCCTGACATTCCTCAGGTAAACTGAGGTTGCTATGACAAATTCCGGAGAGGGTCAGAAATCACAAAGAAAATAAGAGACATTGGATTATGGAAGGTCCTGCAGTGCTAGGTCTGAAGTTTGGATTGTATTTAAGTATAATGGCTAATTATTATGTTTTAATCATTAAATATTTAGGTATCTTTTTTTAAAATTTTCAGTAGATGATGAACTGGTTATGTAACAGCTGAAGAGAATCTGAGAGTTTGTACAGGAGATGATCATGGCTTGGGCTAGGTACTGTTGGAGGAGATGGAGCAATCAGAAGAGAAACAATACATAGTTTAGTTTTGAAGCTAAAAGCATTTCCTGAGAGGTTGATTCTTTGCGACAACAATGCAGACATTAAGGATTTTCAAAGGTATGGATAGCTGCATTCAGTTGAATAGAGTTGTTTTTACTATTGAAAGAAACAACAAAATAACAGGAATAAGACTAACAAAAAGGTCAAGATTTCAGGTCTGTTTTTATTTGTCTACATTACCTGCTCAGAAGCCCAGAACAATTTTTAAATAGGCAGGTGCATAGGGGAGATGAATAATAAGATGATTCTACTGAAGTATGCAGCAAACATTAAGTTTTCCTTTCACTTGTGAGTCAAGAAATAATTAAAATGGAATTGGAATGCACTAGAAGCTTATTGGTCCTTGGTGGAGGAAGTGATAGACAGAGAAAGTTTAAGAGAAACTTGAAGACAAAACATGAGAGCAGCAATGAAAATACATGGATAACTTCCCTCACATTCTCTCGTGTTTCATGCATGAGTTCAGTGCAGTGAATAGATCAACACCTTTCATGTTCAACTCAGTAACTGGGGTTTTTTGTAAAAGTCAAGTAATGCAGATGGTATGTAATTATTCCTGTTGTATCAGGAATCCACTATGAGTGCACGATTAAAGCAGGGTTGTTGATTAGTAATCATCAGGGTTTCTGTAAGAGAAAATGCTCAGTAAACATTAAATCACCAGTGATTTCTGTTACTTTCTAATATGTCAAGCTAAGGCAAAGTTAAGCAGTAGGTGTCATTAAGTAACCCGAACCATCACATTCTCTTGTAAATTTTGCCTTTTTGAGCCACTGTTATAATTATTGTAAGTGTACATTTCCAATGTATCACAGCTCTCAGATAGTCTTATCATTGCAATGATACACCTGCTTTAAAAATCCTGAAATATAAAAACATGCATTTAACTATATTGTGCATTTAAGGGACCTTACATGTACATGTCATATTACTCTATAGTGAGTAAACAAGCAGCCTGAATTATCATAATCAACCTCATGAATGACTGTAATAACTTGTTGAGACCTCAGTATATGGTGAATGCCATGAAACCGGTGCTTATAGATACAAATTGCATTACAGTATATTATGACATGAATCATGTTCTGTGAAGTGCATACTTTGAAGTGGTAGCTCCCACTGGAGTGGGTCTCGAGAGAGCACTTTCAAGGGCATAGGAAGGATTAATTAGGTCATCAAGGTGAGTCTTCAGTCCATGGAGGTGACGATGCTTTTCTGTAGAGAGATCAGAGTGTGCACACAAAGAGAAACAGCCACATGAAGACGGAATGAGAATGCATCTGTCTTCAGGCCCTAAAGGGAGGTCTGCTGGGTAAACAAACCTGATTATACCTAATCTTTGATGTCCAGCATCCAGAACCTTGGAAAAATACAAGTGTTTAAGGCATCCAATGTGCTCCATTGTCTAAATCTGATCAAGGAGATATGTGCACCCAGTAAGGACTGGTGTGAACATTTGAGAGAAAATGGAACCAGCCTGTCAGAGCTCAGGCTCTGCAATCCCCACAAGTTCCTGTCAAAGAAGTCAGCCTTGATTTCACTCACCACAAGTACTTTGCTTCCATTTTTATAGCCTGGATTGGATTGATCCACTGAGTCTACAAATAATTTTTGAGTACCATAACTAACATTTCCTTCCAAATGCCTTTCAGATATATGGAATATAAAGAAGGGAAATAAGTGTATAAGCTTTTTTCTTTTTGTTTTGTTTTGCGGTAGGGTCTCATTCTAGCCCAGGCTGACCTGGAATTCACTATGTGTCTAAGGCTGGCCTTGAACCCATGGTGATCCTCCTGCCTCTGCCTCCTGAGTGCTAGGATTAAAGGCATGTGCTAGCATGACCAGCATTGTAGGAACTTTTTTTTTTATCACTTTTATAAAACTCTGTTTTGCTGGCTCTGGCTCTCATTAAGACAGTGAAGCTCAGAATTCTTGGTTAATATGATGGTATTTTGCTAACTTACTTTACACATTTAATGCACTGATCTCTATCTGCCATTATGACTAGAGCAGTATTTTATCATTATAGACAGTAGACATGAGGCAGATTCCTTCTCTGAAGAACTCCCAGCCTCATATTCCCAAGGGAGGTCTCAGCACCAGGACACTTAAGCACTCTCTGGAGACAGTGTGGTGAGTGAATTCACATGTCCACAATCTATTTCTGGTCTCCTCTATCCTTAGTACAGACCTTGAGATATACTATTTAGAAACTTCAAGAAAGATTTGGCATTCTTTCCAAATTGAATTTTTTTTTTAATTTTCAGATGTACTTGTCTGGAGTAAGATCAATTGAGAATTAAAAATAAGGAAGCAAAATTAATCTTTACTTCAGTTAGATCAAGAAGCAGGATTGCCCGTGAGATTTATATTTACCCCTAGTTCAGAAGGAAAGAAGGAAAAATTAAAACCTACAATAGATTTCCTGAATGACTTGTCCACTTTTTTTCAAATTATTAAAGCAAAAAAAAATAAAATTGGGAATGTATTTGGCATCAGCCATCAAGTTTCTGACATTAATGTTGCAACATTAATAAATAAAAGATCCAAAGATTACTCAAAGAAGTTTACAAGTTTTTCTTGTATAAAAGGTATTTTCCCTCAACCATTGGAAGAAAATGTAATTTAAGTAATATACTATGATTTGAATATTTTCCCTCTCAATCGACAGTTTCAAACCTAATCTTCTCTGGGGTAGTGTTGATATGTGGAGTCTTAGGAAATGAGTATGCCATGAGAAATCCACCCCACATTCTGGGAATGGTGCTTCCTGAAGGGAGACCTGTGGGAGTTTTTTTTTTTTCTTTTTTTGTAGCTGTTGTCTTGCCACGTGAGGAAACATTGCTCACCATGGCCTCACATGATAATCAACTTTCTTGCTCCTTGATCTCACAGGCCCCAGTCACCAGAATTTTGAGCACAAAACTTCCGTTGCTTATAAATGAGCCAGGAGAAGGTGTCTCATGATAGTAGTCAAAACTTATTGAGACAGATGGACATTATATAGTATATACCCACTCTTGGACTATAGATACAAAAGGACTATACAGGAAGCTAAGCAACTTATGTTCTGGACTAAGAATGAGGCAAAATAGGAGATATTGGAAACTGTATCCATTTAGGAATGACAAGAAATACTTTCCAACATATGGCTTCTTCAAGTAATGTTCAAGCCATCATTGGATTTTCCCAAGACAAGGACATTGCAATTCATTTGCCCATCCATTCCCTGGATTAAGCAACTTGCTCATATCACAGTGGACAAGAGCTTGGAAAACTGTAGTATCACCATTGTCCTGGATTTTTTGTAGTTTTATTGGACGAGTGCAAAGGAATAAATTTCAAGTGGAATTGAAAGGTTTGCATGAATCAGTCTAGAAGAGGTTTCAAACCAAGCAGTAGGGCAAGGCAAGGATAGACAGAAATGAACTTTACAAGAAAGAAGGTTGGCCCATAGAAGACCTAAATCATACAATGTTCCAAAGACTTGACATCATACTTTTTAAACCATTTTTTGAAAAATAATACTATATACATATATAGATAGATATAGATATAGATATGAAAATTTTCCACAGATATCCAAATGCTAGTATTTTCTTTTATTTCTTCAAACAGTAAGGAGAGTGACACTTAACTATGAATGTTCCTGCTGTGTAAAAATCCATTCAAGTTGTGCATTCTAGAAGGGCAGCCAACCTTTACCAGTGCTATACCTTTTTTAAAGGAGTACATGTTCTGTATGGATGTTTAATACAACTGAAACATTTTTTTTCTTAGAGAATACCCTTTTCTTTCAGTGCTAGGCTTCATTTGAAATTAAAATGTCATAGTGTTTGACAAAGAATCTGGCATTTTTAATGTGGATATGTGAATAATTTCTTCATGCAAACCACCATCCATTATTTCATTCTTTCCATGAGTACCCCCCAAAATATTTTAAAATCATGTAAAGAGATGACCCAAGTCCTCAGGAAACTAGATTACATTGTTCAAGACAAAAGGTAATTTTATCAGATTTGTAATATGTGCCACATAGAAATTTATAGGAATTAACAGTGACATCCATAAACATTGCGATGCCTTCTAGTGTCTTTCAAACATGCAAAGGAAGACAGTACAGGGAGAAGAGGCAAGCTCTTGGTTCCCCTCTGAAGACCCTGTTTCATTTGAATCAAAATAAGATTTGGAGATTTTCTGCTCTAGGATCAAGTCAGTATTTTGCATGTCATCATTACTATTTTTCTGATGGTGTATTTGTTCATCATGAACCCCAAAATGGATCTAATCTCTTAATATGATAATTAAATAAATATTATATATGAATAAATGCCTTTAGTCCCAGCACTCCGGAGGCAGAGATAAGAGGACTGCGTTGAGTTCAAGGCCAACCTGAAACTACATTGTGAATTCCAGGTCAGTCTGGGCTAGAGTGAGACCCTACCTTGAAAAATCAAAGCAAGACCCTACTTCAAAAAAAATAAATTAATATATAAATTATGAATCTTTACAGAAGTAAACAATATCTTGAATTTTCTTGATACTTTTATTTCTTCATTTGACATTTTAAACATTAAATATATGTTGACTAGTTAAATTGGCATGTTTACTTTTTAACTATTGACTATATGGACAGTTAGGTGTGTTGAAATAAAACCATCATCTGAGTGATATGATCGAAACTCATCAGTGAAATAACTGATATATTTTCTTCCTCAGCCATTTTTCTTTGCAACCCAGAATGTGTGTGTGTGCATGTGCATGTGTGTGCATGTGTGCTTATTCCATTATTTTATCACTTTCTTCATAGCATAACTGTGATGATTCTTTCCTAACCAGTTCGTTACCTTGTAAATTATCCTTTCTGACTCTTCAGTTACACAGAAGCCTGAGGTAAAGATTCAGTATTCAAAGCATTTAAATGTTGAAAGCACAAAGATATTCTCCTAAGTGTAGAGTGAGTCATTTTCAGTGTAGTGTCTTTCGGAAGGTTTGGCATTCATTGGTGTCCAGGGCAATGCAGAAAAGGAGAGCATCTGTCTGGTTGCTGAGAAGTGGAAGGGTTTCATTGCCCTCATTCAGCAAGGGAACACCACAGAGCACAATGTGATCTATCACAGTCTTTTCAAAGAAGAGCTTTTTGACCCAAGATTATATATGTCACAGAAACATTTTCTTTTCTAATGTAACTCAGCAGGAGGGGAAATTTTTGGTTTCCTCCTTCTGCTGAGCCTTATTAGGTTTGTGATTTCCTGCCCTGCCATGGACCTAGGTGGAATGCTCCATTTTCTCACTATGCCAGGATGCTGAAGTCAAGAAAAACATCATGTTTTTGAAGATAACAAATTAAGCTTATATTTTTGGTGTCTACATATGGATCGTTGGGTAAAATTTTGTCTATAAACTGGCACAGTTGAACTCTTAATAAAAATCTATAGGCCACAAATATGGGGATGGCACTGGATTATGTAAAAATATTTAATGGAAGGAACTGGAGAGATGGCTCAGTGGTTAAGGTGCTCACCTCCGGTGCCTAAGGACCCAGTTCAATTCCACAGTACCCATGTAAGCAAGATGCACAAAGTGGTGCAAGTATCTGGAGTTCATTTGCAATGGCTGTAGGCCCTGATATGCCCATATTCCATCTCTTTCTCTTTCTGTTTCTCTTTCTTTGTATCTTTCTGCTTGCAATTAAATAAAAATAAAATTAATTAAAAAACTAAAAATATTTAATGGAAACTAAATGTGAAACTACATAATTATGGTTCTTGCAACTAATGTGCCTTCCTCTAGTTTTAGAATTTTCTTCCCTTTATCTTTTGTCTCCCTATTCCTAGCCCTGGATGCCTTGCTTGTACTCTCTCTTCATCCTGCTCCTACACTAGTCTACCCTTATCCATTCTTACATAAGGTTCCTTAATGTTGGCTAGTTGAACTTTGTGGCTTCCCTGAACATTTATTCTCACTCATTTTTATACTGACACTTACTGACATTTGTATGAAAATTTATGTCATTAGTTTGGCAAATAATATACATGCAGGCCAAAACATAATATGTCTTATTCATCATGAAATTACCATTGAAGATATTTGACATATTGAAATTCTTAATATATATTGTCTACAGATACATTCGAATTTCTTTGACTTTAAAGAAAATGTTACACTGTTCCTTATTAAGAATTGTGAATATTAATAAAAATAAAAATAACAAATTAAAAATGAATTGTGAAAATTGAGAAATGAATGATTTGATATATCTGACTTGATTAATCTTGAATATTCTAACTTTATATCTTAAATCCTATTTAAATGAAAGATACTGAAACAGGTAACCAAACAATTGGATCAAATTATACTCCTGGTATTTATGTGACTTTTAAAATGCATAAACCTATGTTGACTTCAGTTGATCATCTATATATTAGGAGTAATATTCCCATTAATATCCCAACACTTCATTATTAGTTAGACCTCAGTTCTGGTTTGCTCTAAATGCAAAATTATTCGGTTTAAATGTTTTCTATAAATTCCCACCTTAATATCCATCACCTCAAAAGATCCTTTCACAAACTGTCTATGGCTTTTCCATTTTATTTCCACTATTGTGCATCTCACTATATGACAAACAGACTCTTGAAGCATGGTATAATCTATTTGAATATCTTATCCTTATACAGTTTTGAAAACTTTTTCAGTTTTATATATCCTGATCATGTTCACTAGGAACACTGCAAAAACGTGCATATTAGGCACTCGTGATATATTTCTCTAATGCCCACTCTGTCCTTATTTCACAAATTCCATATCCGATACTTAATTTGTTCCTTCTGGCTTAACATTCCTAGAAATTCATATTTCTGGACCTTTTCTTAGAAAGAAATAATCCCACATGCCTACAGAACAAGGTTGCATCTATTTTTCCATGCACCTATGAACAGACCATCTTACTGGAGATAGTTCATGACTATCCTTTGCAAAATAGAATCCTTCCAGTCATTAGCCTTTTCTCTTTGCTGTATTTCATTCTTAAACACAAAACTTGTGTATCAGAAAGACACATTTAATAGGTAGGCAG
Organism: Zapus hudsonius; assembly: GCA_004024765.1. Classification (NCBI taxonomy): domain Eukaryota; kingdom Metazoa; phylum Chordata; class Mammalia; order Rodentia; family Dipodidae; genus Zapus; species Zapus hudsonius. The sequence continues at coordinate 47,989 of PVHP010007222.1, forward strand.
TTTTAGGTATTACCTATTTTCTCTCAATTATAATGCAATCACATTAAAGGTGGAAATTGTTTTATCCTTAGGCCTGTATTAGAAACAACAGACATACAATAATTATAGATTAAATGAATAAATGAATATTTTCACACTTAGATGATTCTTAGTAAATGAGGATTTTATTGTAATTGTCATTAAATTAAATCATAAGTTTCTATTTTAGAGATATGTTAAGTAGGATTTTAATATTTAACGTAAACTGATTTTCAAGCTTCAATTTTAATGAATCATTGTCCTTCATAATAAGTACTCATTTACATATTTGTAATTCTCCTTGGTTAACCTGATATAACACACAGATTATTGAAACCTGTATGGGACATGTAAGGCCTCCAACCAATCAAAATAGATATTCTTACTAAAATTTTTTTCTATCTGAAATTAAAATTTAGTTGCCATTTATAAGACAAAGGCATTGCTGTTGGTTTCTAATATATGTTTCTTTGCATTCATCAAACATGACCCTGAGAAATCTTGATATTTATAAAAAGAATGTAATGTTTGCAGTCTTTCAAAATGATACCCATTGGGGCTCCAGTGGCGCAATTGGTTAGCGCGCAGTACTTATATGAAAATGATACCCATGATGAGGAAATCTTGTCACTGGTGTATTTCTGATTTTCTTCAAGATTCAACAGGAGCTGTTCCATCTCAAGATTGTTACTCCTACCCTTCCACCCCCACTCTCTCCTTTTCTTCCTCTTCAAATCCCCCTAAGGAGTATAGGTAGGATCTCTTTCATGCTAGTCAAACACCCTACCACTGAGCAACAAGCACTTTACATAGCGTATTTTGAGATAACATCTCATTAAGTTGTCCAGATTTGCTTGGAACACATAGTGTATGAGTCATGAGTGTTCTTGACATTCATATTGTACAGACATGAGACTCTTTGTCCTTCATACTGTACAAACATGAGAGTCCTTGACCTTCATACTGTAGAGAGTCCATGACCTTCATACTGTACCAGACATAAGATTCCTTGGCCTTCATATTGTACAGACATGAGATTCCTTGGCCTTCATACTGTACAGACATGAGAGTCCATGATCTTGCAGTCATCCTACCTGAGTGTCCCATGTAGCTGGGGAAAACCTGGGCAACCACACCAGGCTTCCTGCATCAACATTTTCATAAATGTTCCTCTTTGGTTATCTTGGGTAGAATTTTTAACTTGATTGAAAATTACTGCATTAATTGAAATCTGTAAACAACTGTTTTTACATATTGGATACACAATTATTTTTTTAAACTTCCTGAAATCTCAGGGCTCAGTGAAAAACCCAGAGATGATACCCTTCATCATTCTGACAACAGGAATAGTTGGGTAAATACTCCTTGACCGCATTTCCCAGGTCACTGCTCTCATTACAATATAGATCTGCAAGTTAGATTAGATCATAGTTTGTGTTCAGCTTCACCTTCTTCCAGGAATCATATTTTATATAATTACCAATGAATCAATGGGATCCTTGTGACCAGGATTCTGTAAAAATAATAGTTAAAAAAACTGTGTTCTGCTTAACTGCAAACTTATCGATATAAGAAAATGGCATTCAAACGTATTCATTTATTCCAAGTGAAATTCCCCTAAAATCCATGCATTGAGATAACTGTTCTAATGAAAATCACTGTTAACTAAAAATATGAGCAAGCAAGTCATCACTGACCTTGTTGACCTAAGACTAAGACACTTTCTGTTGTGGGTTTCCAAGTTCATAGGTATGGTGGCTCACAGATAATTAAGAATGGTAAATACAATTATAACATTGTTCAGTTATAGGAAAATATAGAAAGCATAATTCCATGCAAACTTAAATTTTACCATATGCTTTTTTCTTTTTATTCCTTTGGTATGTGCATGTGGAATGTATGCATGTGGAGAAGACCTTAAGTGTCTTCCTGGATTTGACTCCTCTTGAGTCCAGGTCTTTCCAATTCAGTTAGTGTAGTTAGCCATCTTGCCCAGGGAGTCCCCATTTCCATCTCTGGAACACTGGGACTACATTTGTCAAGCACTTGCACCCAGCATTTACATGAACACTGAGGATCAGAACTCTAATCTTCATGTCTGTGTGGCCAGAAATTTTCTGACTGAGCCATGCCCCACCCCCTGACATTGATTTTGAGAGATCCAGAACCCAAAGAAGAAATTACCAGGTTATGTCTTACAGAAAAAAAAAAGTGACATTACATAGTTTTTTATCCATTCGTCTGGTGATGAACACTTAGGGTTCACCCATATGTTACTATTGGAGATAATTAACACAAACATGCAAAAATCACTATGAGTTACTGTCATTCCATTTGATCTATATTTAGATGGCACCACAGGCTAATATTCAGGACCAATCTTGCTTTTTTTGCAAAAAAAATTTTATCCAGTGTCCTTATTGGACACAGAGGGTATATTTTCTAAGAAGGTATTATCAATGATGCATGTGATTAAAGTGATTTAACCTGAATAAGAGATGCATCAGAAGGCTCACTATTCAGGAACCCTCCTTGAGATTTCAGGATCAACTAGACTCAACTACTAAGCAGTTCTATTTTCTATGACATCTCTACTCAGTATAAGCTTGACAATAGCACACAGTAGGTCCTTTGGGAGTCTCTCCCCACAAATATGTTGACCCACATATCAAAAATGCTTTTCATGATGACATCTCTACTGATTATACACAGAGTCTCTTACTATCATTTTCTTGAAAAATATTGTATATCAATGGTCTATATACCATTTACTTTGAATTGGAAAGTAGTAATTTGAGATTACTCTGAGTATTGAGCAGGATGTGAGTAGGGTGTATGCAAAAAAATGCCATGGATGTAGGGGACTGGAGGATTTTCAGATGTTGGTGTTGTGGGTCAATTGGAGCCATTTTTTCCTTGGATGCTGTGGGGCACAAATATTTAAAAGTAATATTAGCCAATAAATATTTACAAAATGTAATCAGAAGAAAATAAAAATCTTATCCCAGAATTATATTTTTCTGCCTTCTAGTCAACTATTATTCTCTTTTATAGTTTTGGCACATGGCCCTGTGAGACACATCTTCCAGCAAAGGTCCACCTTCTAAAGGTTTCATAATCTTCCTTAAGAGCACCACCAGCCAGGGGAAAAAGCATTCAAACACATGCATTTTACATTCAAATCAGCAGAACATTTAAGCTACCCCACCTCCCTTTCCCCACTCTGAAATTTCAATTGTATTAAGCATTGGATTAAACATGTGCACTAAAATGTCCATGTCATATTATTATCAAAGTTACATGGCACTGGAATTGATGTCCTATAAGCAATTATTCTTCAATAATTAAGTAGTCTTCCAAAAGTCATTTTAAATTTAGTGAATCAACCTTATCACCAAGAAGCAATGTAAAGAGGCATCCCCAAGTGGTAACAGACAAGGGTACTCTTTGTTCACTGATGTAATTGAGGGGGATATATTTATGTTCTAGTAGCTCAAGGTCAAAGATTTCAAATGAATTTGAAATTGCATCATAATTCTTCCATAGCAAAAGAATGAAAATTGTAATTATCTCCAAGGAATTATATCCTAATAAAAAATTGAGCCAACTGAGTTCGCTGAAGATTCGTCGTTGAAATATAAACCCTACAGAACAATATTCTAAGTAAGGAAATCTTCTTTTCCTCCACAGTAAAGATGTTTTTTCACCAATAGACTGAGTTCAAGAGGAACCTGTTTGAACACAGTGAAGCAATCATCTGTAATGAACTGGAACCAGTGGGCATTCCAAAAAGAAAATGTCCCATAAAAGAAGGAATTTTTAAACTTTATGGCTTCCTGATAAGTTCAGCATAGATTCACTCAGGAGGCAACAAGACAGAAAAAAGTGTGCTTTTATGTAACCAGCAAAGACATTCATCCAAGAAGCACATGGAGTTTTGGTGCTTAGCTACAATGAGTCCTTTGGCACATTCATCATTTATCGCCTTCCATTCTCAGGTGTGTTTCCTCAGAGCCTTCTAGTTATACCATTTGCTCCATGACCAATAGGATTTAGAGCATCTATCATGTAAACACCTTGCCAACAACTCTTTGCTACAGAGTGGTCGACTTGTGAAGAGGTTGTTTGTAGATACATGCCTGGGAATTTTATTTACAACGGTGAGAACTGGAAAGCAGACACACTCTTCTGGCTCCTGCGTAAAATGACTGTTCCCAAGCTGAGAAGTGAGAGGTGACTCAAATTAAGCCTCAGATGAGTGTGCTTAGCTGAGTGGGCTATGAGGAAATGTATTCTCTTTGGAGGAAGTAATGTACTGGGTATGTTGCTTTGTTCCCGATCCCTTTCTCTCCTTGCTTTCTTCAGGTGAGCTCTTGCCTCAGCTGTGCCATACTTGCCACCATGAAGTGCTTGCATTGTCATAAACTTATCAAGACATTGCATGTAGCTGGTCACTGATTGCAGCAACTGAAACCATGAATGAAATATAAATCTTTATTCTTTTGTGTTGTATTTTTCAGATATATTGTTATGGAGACAATAAAAAAGAGAGATCACCATCACAACCTAGAGTATTGAATACTGGGATACTTTGATTTCTTTAATCATCTTTTTCCACAGGATTCTCACTGGCCTACCTTGTAGCAAGTACCCATCTAGGGAACTGTCAACCAACTTAAGAAACATGGCAGTCTTTGATGAATGTATACCTTATGTAGTTGTATTTCTGTCCTTGTATCATTTTTTTTTCAAATCTCTGGGCAGTCTTGATGACGACACAGTATGAATGTGCATGTGGTGGGGGTCACACAAATCAATCCTCAGCCAGTTGGAAAAAAAGCTTTTCATTATCATTTCTACTCATAGTGTTCAGTGGTATTTTGGGGATATGTATCATCCTGTTTTGCTTTCAGTGCCTTACATATATCTTACTAGGCTATAACTCGTCTTCAAGATGTCCTTCAAAGATTTAATGTTCGGTCTTTTTTTTCCCATTTGGAAAATTCATAGAGTCTCTCAAAGGTTTATTTCCAACTAACATGTTTCATAGGGCAGAGATCTCGACTCAATGAAGAGTCCCTTAACTAAATTATTTGATTTGCTATGAACAAATCCCGACTTTAATAGTTTTTTGACCAAATTAATAGTGACCAATATCGAGACATTGTCTGTGTCAGCTTCCTTAACATCTCATCTGATGGGCTTCATTATAACATGAATACATCTTAAAGACGTCCCAATATTACTTAAAAACACTCAAATGGTAAATTATGGAGGCAATCTTAGATACAGTTAAAAATATGGATATTAGTTACTTCACTCAGGTGTGTTATCAAATATTGGACCTGATGTGACTGTAGGAAAGAGGGTTTTTTAGGGGGGCTCACACTTTGAGGGTACAGACCCTTATGGTGAACGAAGACTGGGCAGCATTAGCTTCCCAATATCCAAACAGATCAGCAGGCAAAGAAAGAGAAGCTCCGGTTCTCCTCTGGCTTTCTCATTCTCCCCTTTCTTATTCAGACTGAATCTGGCCCCCTCTGATCTTGCTCCCACATTCAGGGTGGGACTTATTCTTTCAAGTGATCCTGCACAGGTAATGCAAACACCTCATTGCAGACATCCCAAAGTCTCACCAATATTGTAGGATTTCTTAATCCAGTTAAATTAACATTAAGAATATACTACAAAACTATCCATATTAATCATGAAAGAAATGCCAGATAAATGCTGTCCCAAGTCATCACGATGTCCTGATAAAATCCTCTATATTTAACAGACTGTAAATAATAATCAATGTGAGTTGTTACCACCTGCAAGAATATTTCATAACAACCTCACTATGGAAAATGGAAACCAAAATTCATACATATATATTAAATACATAATATATTAAATTAAATTTAGGCTAATATTTGCTCTCTTTTTAGAGTGAACTTGACATAATCCTTAAGAAAACATATTTTTAAGAAAGCCAACTACATAGTGAGGACAGAGACTTTATATTTTCTTCAGCTATTTCTTTACAATTGAATGGTGTTCTTTGAATCTGAGATCTAATTATCATCCTTTGGGGAAAAAATCAGACTACCAATTTAATATAAATTTTTTTAGCAGATTGCAATGTCACATGGAGGGGATATAAGTATGTCCTTATTTAGTATTAAATTATTTACTTCACATAATAAGCAAATGTTGGAAATGACGAAAGGATGTTCCTTCCGTAAAATTTTTCTCAAATGACACAGATTAGATGTCTAGTAATTGGCCAAAGTCCTGATTTCTGGTCAATTACTTAAATTTCAGGCACTATTTTATATATTGGATTTAGCTTCTTTTCTCAGATTTTGTTCATTTAATAGAGTGCTTCCTAATTATATAATGCCAATCTCCAATGAGTTTAACATACTTTTAAGGGTTATCTCATTAATCCAGATAATATGCTGGCAAATTAAATAATTATGCCTGTATAGTGATGGAAACTGAGTCAGTGATAATTTTTTGTGGCTTTCTTAATATCTGACTTTCTCTGTCTCTGACAATGTGTTATCTAGGAGGAATTGTCAAGACATACACAATCAGCACTAGTAGGTCACCATATTCAAAAGTTTCCATAGACACTTCACCAATTTTTTTTTTTTCAGCTCATTAACTGAAAGGGATGCTTCATCTTTTTTGCTCCTGCATGTATCTGGTGAAAATAGTCTCAGCCATCACTGGTACAGGAGTGAGGAAAAATACTGTGCTCAAAAGCCTCAGTAGCAAACACAGGGCAAACTTATTTTCCTCATTATTAATCCATTATATCAGGTTATGAAGCAAGGGTTTCCAGTTTAGGTTAGGAGTGTAATGCCCCCAACAAAAGCCTCTCACACCAAGAATGAGGCTCAGAATTTCAGTCCAGTAGTAAGAGTTCTTAGGATCCTGTTAATGGGATTCCAGTGTTCAATGAACTCAGTATATGCAGCAAAGTAAAGGCTTTGAGGCTTTGCTGGGAAGCTGCATAGATGACAGTAATGGTCCGGTCCTTGTGAACTATGCATTTTATAGAGTCTGCTGTTACCCAGTATACAAAAGAAAAATGACAAACCAGTCTCACATCATATCTAGTTTGTCTAACCCCTCTGAAAGGGAGCAAAGCCCAATCTTCCATAGTAAAATATGTCCTTAGAGATACATATTTTAATCTAAAAGAAAGACATCACTCACAGGAGATCAAAGAAAATGCTAATATGGAATCTCATGAAGGAAGAGCAATTAATTAAAAACACCAAATAGTAGTGCTCATAGCAAAGTTTATCAGATGCCACCAAGGAAGTGTAGGAGTGAGAGCAGAGACTGTGATGTGTAATTGTAATATTTCAGAAAATATAGCTTCCAAATGCCTGGGTAAGCCTGTGTTATTGGCAAATGCCATTTCTGATGGGTTCTTTGATGAGATATTTTTTTCTTAATTTTTATTCTTGGCAGTCTAAATTTGAGCTAAGTTACTGTGCCTGTACTAAAAAACCACTTTTCATTGCAGCATTATTTGAAACTCGTCAATACTAACCTTATAACCACGCAGTGGACCTAGCACGTTTTCAACTCAGAATATGCTGTACTTATTTATCAAAGACATTGTTATCAATTTTCTTAATAAATTAGGTGAATAAAACAGATGAATGGGTCCCAAGCCCACATTTATCTCACTAACCAGAGGAAATTAAATAAAAATTTGAACATTATACTCATTAAGACCAAATCAGCACTGTGGTTTGCTCAGTTACTTAAAGCCCTGGCCATCTTCCTCAGATGGAAAGTGAGGACATGTGGAGAATTCCTGCCTGGGATGATGCAAGGACAGAAGGTGTTACCTAACCCACCTTCTATGCACATATAGAATTTCCACTCTGGAGGCTGGAAACATGGCTCATGCCACATAAGCCTGAGGGCCTCACTGTGGATTCCCTTGTAGCCATGTAAAAGCCGGTGTGCTGGTGCATACTTATAATCCTGGTGCTTGAAGTCTGAGACAGGAGGATCCCTCTGGCTTCTTGCCCAGCTACTCTTCCTGAATCAAAAAACAAGGCAGGAAGCAAATGAGGAAGACAAGTGGTGCCAAGTTATGGCCTCTAAATGCACAGGCATATGCATGCATATATAGCCAAACCCATGGGGGCTAACAATGATATGCACATGCTAAAAAACGTGCACTTCTCTGAAGGAATGAGGAAATTGCTAACAAAATTTAGCATTGATAGTTGGTTCTTTCTTCATTCTTAATTTTTCAAACATGCTCTTGCATAATAAATTTTACTTATTTTGATTAATCTCTTGCTACTTAAAACTTTTTCCTAAGTACAACTTGTAGATAAAGTACTATATAATGAATTTTTACATAACTCTTGACTCTCATATAGAGGAAAACCTTAATGAATTTTAAATTCCAGAAATCAATTCCAGATCTGCTGAGTAAGAATTTGCAAAAGCAATCATACCATGTACCTCGTGAAATTATGATGCATACCCAACATATTAGATTCTCTTACTACTTATCTCAAACTTGTTAGCATAAAACAAAACAAATTTATTCTTTTTAAGGTCTAGACTTCACAGTAGGAAAGTGAGTCTCGCTTTGAAATGGTTAAGGTATCAGAAGAGCTGGTTCAAATGTGGAGCTCTAAGGAAAGTTTGCCTGTATCTCTGGGTTCTTAGCTCCATCTTAGCTCCAAGATGTCTCATCTTTGCACCTGGATGGAGACACTTGCACCACTTTATGCCTGGCATTATGTGGGTGCTGAGGAATCAAACCTGGGTCAACAGGCTTTGCAAGCATGCATCTTTAACTGCTGAGCCATTTCTCCAGCCCTCAAAAATCCTTATTTTGATTACATTTATAAAGTACTTTTTACTATGCATTAAGTACATTATACTTTAGAGCATTAAGACTTGGAAATCTTTGAGAGTCAAATTTTTTTTTAATATTTATTGTCCATAATGAGTTACATTATTTAGTGGGCAAACCATGCGTTGTTATCCCGACTTCCCCAATTCCCCCCCTCCCCCTCCCTGATCAGTTGTATATCCTCCTTCGTGGGCTGTCTGTATTAGTCCTTGTGGCAAGGGATCCTGTATATCTTAGTACTCATCCCGGTCTTCCTAGCCCAAGTGTGTTGTTACTGATGGGTGCCATGCCTCTGGACCATCTCCCCCATCACGGCTCTCACAATCTTTCCACCCCTCTTCCGCTCAGTTCCCTGAGTCGTGGTGGGTGAGTAATAAGGCTGCTTTAATGTTGTGAGTTTAGAGGTCCTTGTGTCGAAAATCCCTGGTTTCTGTCTCAGTGGCCTATCCTATGTTGATTGAATGACTGTGGTTATAGGTCCCTTGTTCATCATTCATTGTCTGTTGAGTTCCCTATGGATCCTCCCTGATATGACTGTGGTGGCTCCTCTCTTGTCAGGATCTCATCCATCGGCCTAAGGTTGGTTGGTAAGGTTAGATGGGCCACATCTCTCTCGTTGTATCCTGAAAAACACAAACACATTAGGCTTA
>PVHP010007223.1:0-57545 GCA_004024765.1 Zapus hudsonius
GTTTGGTGCACCTTCCTGCCACTGTTTGTACTGTGGCAGAGGTGATGTCCACCCCTCTTCTCATACCTTCATTTTCCCTGCCAGGATGGAGTCTCCCCTTAGCCAAATAAACCCATTCCTCCCTAACAGATTTGGTTGGGTTCTTTCTGTGCAGCAACAGAGAAATTCAACTGCAACAGATAGGATCTTCCTCTCTTCTAGCACGCTGACCATGTCCTTGTGTTTGGGTTCCTTCCTATTTAGGGCCATCACTCTAAGATTTATGTCCTCAACACTGCCCTCCATGATGGCCAGGATAGAATTCATACAGTCTTCATTTTTCATCCCATGCCGACAAATGGACAATGGCCAATGTTGTCATTGTCCTTAATATCTTGGAGTGGCTGCTATTCTGCCATCATAACAGAGAATCTATTCATCATATTTTTTTATTAAATGGAAACCTGATATGGACACATCATGTGTTGGTACCACCATTCCCCTCCTGTCTGCTCCCATTTCACTGAGGGCCCTCCTGAGTGAGAATGCAATGCCTCTGGATATTCACATGCACACTATGACTCTTACAGCCTTTCTGTCTCAATTTCCCACAAAATTCTGTTTCAATTTTCCACAAAATTACCTGAGCTGTGATGGGTGTGTTTTATTTTATTTTTGGCCTTATAGCAGCTTCTAGATTTCTGCTTTGGTACATTTTGAGTATTCTCCATCACTCTGGCACAGGTTGTCAGGCTCATTGTAGAAGCAGCACTCTTGCTCTTCTCACCAATTCCTCTGTGGTTTCACCTGAGCACAAGCTGATGTGTGAGGGGTGGTTCATGTTCCACCAGGGAGTCAGCTATCATTTCTTGTCTTGTTGGCCATTTCCCCCCAGCAGCTCATGCAGTCACTATCCAGCACTTCAATAGGCTAACCATCTGGGGACGGCACCTTCCAGATTCCACCTGTTCCACGTGTTCTGTGATGACAACATGTGGTGTCTTCAGCAATAGAGCCTTACCCTTTACCTCAGATGGAGAATTAAGTGCTTTGACAGGAGCTGTCTTGTTTTGGGGACCTCCTAGGCATTTCCAATCAACAGATCAATGTAGGTTGTAACCAATTTTTGGAACTGAGAGTTACAAACTGGAGTCAAATGTTTTAGGATTAGGCTTCATGCCATCTTCTCAAGGGCCCTTATCAGATAATTCCCACCCCCATACTCCAATTGATGGTAATATTTTTTAGTCTGTTGTCCAGGGGTAAGTTTTCTATGGTACCAATTCATTTGGATTTAGTGGTTTTTTGTTTTTGTTTTTATATACCGTCACACTGCACTTCACCTTCTGCCAAACCTTCCATCTCTATTATCTGTCCCTCAAGTTGCCTCTCAGGTAAGCCTGCAACTCAAGCTGTTCCAGGTTAGGAACCACAGATGAGGGAGAATATGCAGCATTTGTCTTTCTGTGCTTTTGTGAGTTCACTTACCATGCTCTATTCCAAGTCCATCCATTTTCCTATAAATTTCATTATGTCATTTTTCCTGACTGCGGAGTAGAATTCCATTGTGAATATGTACCACATCATCATTATCCATCTCTCAGACACCGTGCATCTGGGTTGACTCCAATTCTTGGCTTTTGTAAATTGAGCAGCAATAAACATAGTTGAACACATTTCTAAGCAATGAAGAGAAGAGCCTTTCGGTGGAAGCAAGGCAAGTAGAACAATAGCTGGGTCCATTGGTAGCTCTGTTTTCACCTTCTGCAGGACTTCCACATTGATTTCCATAATGGCTGTACAGGTTTGCGCACCACCAGCAGTGAATGAGAGGGTTCCTCTTTCCCCACATATTGGCCAACGTTTATTGTCATTTGATTATTTTAATGCTTGCTATGCAGACTAGAATAAGGTGGAATCTCATAGTTGTTTTAATTTGCATTTCCCTGGTGATTAAGTATGTTGAAAATTTACTATTTGAATTTCTTCCATTAAGAATTCCCTATTCAGTTCTCTGCCCCATTTTGTGAGTAGATTGCTGGAATTTTTAAATTTCTTGTTGTTTTGAATTCTTTTTAGATTCTAAATATTAGGCCTTTGTCAGTGGTATAGCTGGTGAAAATTTTCTCCCATTCAGTGGGCAGTCTGTTGGCTCTATTTATGGTATGTTTGTCTGTAAAAAAAAAGTTTTCACTTATTTTTCATTAATTTATTTCCAAGGAGATAGAGAGAAAGAGAATACAGGCTTGCCTGGACCACCAGCCACTGAAAACAAACTCCAGATACATGTGCCCATTTCTGCATCTGGCTTTAAGTGGGTACTAGGAAATTGAAAGCTGGTCATTATGCTCTGCAGGCAAGTGCCTTAACTGCTGAGAAATCTCACCTGCCCCCTCCCCCAAAAGCTTTTTAGTTTCATGAGATCCCACTGGTTGAGTGATTGTTTTATTTTCTGGGCTACTGAGAGTTCCCCCTATTTTTACTTCAAGGCATTTAAGAGTATCAGGTTATATACTGAGGCCTTTAATCCATTTGGAGTTGATTTTTGTGCTTGGTGAGAGGAGTGGGTCTAGTTTCATTTTTCTACATGTGGTTATCCAAGTTGTCCAGTACCATTTGATAAAGATGTTCTCTTTTTTTCAGTGTACATTGTTGGATCCTTTGCCAAAAATCAAATAGTTATAGTTACTTGAACTAAGGGCTGGTTTCTTCAATCCTGTTCCACTGATCTATATGTCTCTTTCAATGCCTATACCATGCTGTTTTTGTCACTTTGGCTTTGTAGTGTAACTTAAGATTCAAAACGGTGATACCTCCAGAGGTTTTTCTTTTTCTTTTCTCTTTTTGGATATCTAGACCCTCCTATCATTCCATATGACTTTTGGAATTATTTCTTTTATCTTTGTGACAAATGATGCTGGGATTTTTATCATTATTGTGTTGAATCTGTATAGTTGTTTTGGTAGAATTGCCGTTTCACAATATTCTCATGTCCTCCTCAATTTCTTTCTCGAGTGCTTCTATGTTTTCATTATATAGATATTTCACTTTCCTGACTAATGTTATTCCAAGGTATTTGATTTTTTTTGTGGCTATTGAAAATGGGACAGCCTCACTGATTTTCTCTTTATATTTGCCTTTTGAGTATGAAAAAAGGTACTCATTTTTGTGTGTTCATTTAGTATCCTGCCACTTTGCTGAAGAAATTTCTCAGCTTGAAAAGTTTTTAAATTATTTAAATGTTTTTACTGGCAGTATTTATATGTAAACATAATGTAATTTGATCATAATGCTCTCTAATTAGGTACTTTCTTTTGTTCCTCTGGCCCCTTCCACTGTACTATTTCTTCTTTCCAACTTCTATTTTGATGATTCCCGCTCCTGCTCCGCCATCGTCCTTGTTGAAATGTTGATGAGCTAATATCCTGCAGGTAATTATTGCTGCTGTGAGGTTATTAAGTAAAAGCCATGTCATGTCTGGAAGTTAGTGTACCAAAGTATTCCTATCATCTTTTGCTCTTTTTATATTTTTCCTTTAATATTTATTTGTTATTTGAGAGAGAGACAGACAGACAGAGACAGAGACAGAGAGAGACAGGAGGGGGAGGTAGAATATGGGTATACAAAGGCCTCCTGCTGCTGTAAATAAACTTCAGACACATGCACCACTTTGTGAGTCTGGCTTTATGTGAGTATTGGGGAATCAAACTAAAGCTATCAGGCTTTGCAAACAAGTAACCGTTGAGCAATCTTGGCAGCCCACTTTTATTTATTAATTTTTATTTTTATTTATTTGCAAGGAGAGAGGGAGAGAGAGAAGCAAAACAAGAATGGGTTCGCCCTCTAGCTACAGCAAACAAACTCCAGACTTGTGCACAATTTTGTGCATCTGGCTTTACATGGTTCTAGGGAATCAATCCCAAGTCATTAGACTTAGTGCATTAACTGTTGAGCTGTCTCTCCAGCTCTTTTAAAATTTTTTTATTAGCATACAAAAATTGGGTTTTATTATGGTGTTTTCAAACAAGTTTTTAAAGTTCTTTTTCCTCTCTTTCACCCATCCTTTTAAGGTAGGGTCTTTTGGGTCACTTTACAGGTCAGGGATACTTTGACTTTTCTCATTCCAATCTGTATCCTTGTTATATCTTCCTCCTGTCTATTTCTTAGGCTAGGAAGTTTTCACCCCTATCCTAGTGGGAAGTACATCACCTTCATTATGTAGAGATATAAACCCTCCATGCCTCATCGCTGCAGCATTCTGATGATGAAGTGACGGTGTAATTTGTGGAAGTCTTTTTCTGCATTTATTGATATGATTATGTGATTTTTGTGTTTAAAGTTATTTATGTGATGTACGATGTTGTTTGATTTCTGCATGTTGAGTCATTCCTACATCCCTAGGATAAAGCCTGGTTGATCAAGTTGGATAATACTTTTGATGTGTTGTTGAATTCACTTTGTGAGGATTTTGTTCAGGGTTTTTACATTTAAGTTAATCAGAGATATAGGTCTGTAGCTTTCTTTTCTTGTTGTATCTGTCTGGTTTTGGCTTTACAGTGATGCTAACTTCATAGAGGGAGCTGGGAAACATTCCCTGTGAAAAAGCTTGAGGAAAAGTGGTTTCAGTTCTTTCATGAAGGTTTCATAGAATCTGACTAAGAATCATTCAGGTCCTGGACTTGGGGAGGTTTTGGAGGAAGTTTCTGATTACATTTTCAATCTTGATGAATGTAATATGCTTATTTAGGAGGTTAATCTGCTCTTGATTTAGTAGGTGGTATGTGTCTAGTAATTCTTTCATTTCTTCCATACCCCAACTTATGGGACAAAATCAAGGCAGTCCTAAGGGGAAAATTTATAGCACTAAATACCTTTATAACAAAGACAGAGAGATCTCAATTTAATAACCTACAGGCATTCAAAAAATGATCACAATCTAACGCTAAGAGTTTCAGAGATTAAGAACTAATTAAGATCAGAGTAGAGATTAATGAATTGAAAACTAAGAAAACAAGAAAATTGGTGAAACGAAGAGCTAGGTCTTTAAAAAAATAAGATTGATAAACCTCTGTCCAATTTGATCAAATGAAACAAGAATGCTCAACAAAATTAGAAGTGAAATGGGAGAGGTCATAATAAACATCAAAGCAATTGGATGAATCAGCAGGGCTTATTTTCAAAACTTCCACTCCACAAAATTGGATAACCTGGAAGAAATGGATGAATTCCTAGACACAGCCCACCTACCAAAACTAAATCCAGAGGAGGTTGATCTCCCATCCACCTTATTTTGTCCATGTCTTTTTATGATCTTTCTCCTTTCACCACAAACATTTTGCTCCTCACATAAGTGACTTTTTTTTTTACAAAGAGTCTATATTAGCTTTCTCATTGCTAGAATAACATATGTGGTGAAAATCAGTTTAAAGGAGAAAGGGTAAATTTCAGCTTACAGTTCCAGGTTCCAGTCCATCATGGCCGGCAAGGCATGACAGCAGCAGCTGGTCACATTATGTCCACATTCAGGACCCTAGTCCAGGGATGGTTCTGCCAATAGTTAAGGTGCATCTTCCCACCTCAATTAACCTAATTAAGAAAATCCCTCACAGACACATGAGAGGCTCTTGTCCTTGGTGATTCTAAGTCCATCACAGTGGCAATCAATACAAACCATCACAGCACTTGATGGCCATTAGTTTCTCCTTTTTCTTTTTTCCCCATTTAGCTGATTTTATTAATTTTTGAGAGAAACAACTTTGTAAAAACATTAGTGTTACCACCTTAAACAAATGATTAAGCCCATTACAATACCAAGCTATGTTAAAATGTCATCTGAAGTGATAATATGGAATAAATAATATTATCCAATCATAAGGAAACCCAGTCAGATAATGGGAAATTCATAGCAACTACCCCAGAAGTTTTTAAATGCCAAGTGATTTTTTGACAGTTTTTTAAAAATTAACATCTTTGTTATGAATAATTATATATATATATATATATATATATATAGAGAGAGAGAGAGAGAGAGAGAGAAAGAGAGAGAGAGTATGAACAAATCTTGTGATGGTTCCCCCATTTCCCTCCTCTCTGTCCCCTACCCACTGGGTATCCTCCTCAGGGCACAAACTGGATCTGTCTATAGGGTAGGAGGTTATGAATTGCACCAGAGGTAGCAAGGTTTTTTTTTTTTTTCTTTCCCATTTGTGTGTTGTTGCTGAGGAGGGGGGCAATGTCTCTGGATATTCTCTCCTACCATGGCTCTTACACTCTTTCTGTCCCTTCTTCTGCTCAGTTTCCTGAGTCATGATGGGTGAGTTTTAATTCTGCTTTATTGTTGAGATCTTAAGTGTCTCTGCACTTCTGCTTTGTGTTGTGCTGGATATCATTGCTGTCTGTATCCACTGGCCTTTCATGGGTTATCTGACTTGCTGTGGTGATAGGTCTCCTGTTTATCTTGTTACTTTCTCATAGGTTTCATTTGGGCCATATATGATGGGCCAGGGGTGATTCATCTCTTGCCACAATGTCAGCCATCATCCCATGTCTTGGTGTATTTGGGTTGTCCCCTGGTCTCTCACTGCCTTATGAAAAGTACAAACAGAATCTCCATTGGAGAGTGAGATCAGTATAGGTTAAATGAGACAAATGTTGATATTCTGGCATGATTCTAATGGGTGTAGCCTTTCTGTTGCTCTCTGGTAGTGGGAATTTCCTCTTGGAGACCTGAATCTTCATCCCCATAGGATTTTGCCATGGATCCCAGTTCCAGTTAATGGTTCCTTCTCACTGAGTGGATCTCTTAGCCAATCAGTAAGCCATTGATTACCCTCCTAGGTTTAGTGCCACTATTGCACAGATGAGCACTTCTTGATTTGCTGGTCTCTTCCATATAGCCATGTGTTCAGCATTCTCATGAAAACCATCTGTACTATATATCAGTGGTCTCTGCTTTCTCCAAATATTCTTGAGATAACAGTTGAAGTTTTTACTGGCTGGCTAAATTTGGATCCATTTAGATCTATAGATTTTCTTTTATGTGATTAAAATTATTGTCTTTGGAATGAAGTTTTAGAAGTCTCTTTGATATGGTTTCACACTGCCATAGTGTGAAAATTAATCTTGTGTCTTCAATTATATGGAAAAATATCCTTGTGGGTGACTATCACATCTTACATTCATTAATGATAAGTGTTTAGGTGATTATTATAAAAACAAAAAAATACAGTCCTCGGCTTAGAGTATATTGTGGTTCACCACTTATTATTCAAATGAACTTTCACAAACCAAAGTCACAACCTAAATTTATTAGATGATTTACTGATTAGAAAAAGAAGACCACTTACCTAAAAGGAAAAAATAAAATCCTCATATAAATTTAAAAAGACATAAATTTTTTTTCTTTTGTTTAGGTAATAACAACATCAAAGAAATAAGTGTGTGTGTGTGTGTGTGTGTGTGTGTGTACACACTTGTGTATTTGAGTCAGTTTTCCATTATTTCAACAAAAGCTTGAGATAAACTGAACAATAGCTTTGACTAACAGTTGTGATTTCAGCCCAAGGCTATTAGCCCTATCACATTCTTCCTGTTATTAATGATCCATCAAGGCAGGAGTATGTGATGGAATGAGCCTGCTCATTTTTAGCAAAGTATAAAAGAGAGAGCAAAGGACTGTGGTCATATCACCCCCTAAAGGAATCACCAACCTCTTAGATTTTTTTTTTTTTTGACTTTGTGAGGGACAGAACCCAATGCCTTGTACATGCTAGGCAAGCACTTTACCACTGAACTACAACCCATCTCAAGTATCATCTCTTTAAATTTCAAACAAGCCTAGGCTACAGGGTAAGATCCTGGATCAACAACAAAAAGGAGAGGAGTTTTTCATCTTCTAGTAACCCTTAACCTGGGGCGGAGCCTTTAATGCATGGGCCTCTGAGGACACTTCGGATCCCAACTATTGCAGTGTGTATATGTTTGAATATATATTGCATGGGTGGGTGCTGCCTTTGATATGTGGGATTAATGGGTATATGGTTTGACTTCAACATGTGTTTCTTTAATCTCTCAGATCAGAATCATTATTACTTGAGAGATGATGAGCTGCTAAATCCAAATTGTATTTGTTAGCAAGCATATTAAATCCACCCATAATGTCTGAAAAGTTCTAGTCTGTCATGTATATGATGCCATGTGTCTTGTGTATGCCATGTGGTAGCAGCTCCAGAAAAGTCTAAAAGTGTAAATCGCTATGGAACACAAAGACATGCACCTGTTCTAAACAGTGAAGTAAAAAGAATGACACAGGAAAATGCAAAAATGCACACAATTTAAAATGAAATGCAGAGATTCACAGCTCTCATGGAGCTAGAAATGGGTCATGGAAAATGAGTAAGTGGCAAGATAGGCCCTGTGCTGTACAAAAACCAGTGGAAATCATTTGACAGAAGGGTACGGAGCAGAGCCAGACAGCATATTTAAAGGGTATGTCTAGGGTTGAAAATAGAATAAATTTATGAACAAATCATGAATAGAATAGCTTATAAGAAAAAATCATGAATAGAATAGCTTACAAGATCTAGAAACCAACCTTGAGGTTTTAGTTTTATTTTAATGTTTGGTGTATGTGCAAGTTCAGAAAGAATATGTGCAGTGTCGTATGTGATGTCATATATGTGTATATATAAGTCTTTGTTCAGATGTGTGTGCTCTGCACATGCTTTCTTGTTTCTCTGCCAATTTACTTGAGGCAGAGCCCCTCACTCAACTCTAAGCTTCCACTTTTCACATTGTTTTCAGTCAATAAGCTGTAGCAATACTCTGTCTTCCCCACAACCCTCCCCATAAGATTGTGATCACAGATATGCATGGCCATATGCAGCTAAGGTTTGATGTTTTAACGCAAGTTGTCGGTGCTCAAGCAATGGTCAAGGCTGAGAAGGATGTAGCTATTTACAAAGTAGGAAACTACAAATTTAATCCAATCCAATGTTTTGCTCCCACACTTAGACTACTTTCCTTGATTTATAGGAATCTTCCCTGTTTTTAGTACTGCTCTAGAAAGGTGCAGCTTTCCCTGGAACCAAATCCTCTGCAGCTGTTCCTGTATCACAGGCTTCAGTTCTACTGAGTTTTACATTGCTAAAGGCTCTGCTGTGGTCAGTTCTGTCTTCCATTTCCCCTTCACTAAAAGACTGAGGAGCAAATCTACCTATTACCAGTACTACCTGGTAAAATTCAATCACCTGACTTTATATATATATAAAATTCCAGATAGCTTCTAAACACTTTTTTTTTTTAAGAAAGAGGGTCTAACTCTAACCCAGACAAACCTGAACTCACTCAGTAGTCCCAGGCTGGCCTCAAACTCAGGCCGATCCTCCTACATTTGACTATAAAGTTCTGGGATTAAAATTTTTATTAAAAATTTTGTGATCCCTTTTTCCCTTCTGTTCCATCCTTTCCCAGGAATTCTGGGCAAAGACACTTGAAACATTAACTCTTGAGGCAAAGTCATTGCTTTCAATAGGAGCAACTGTACTTCTTTCCTCCAGCTTCCATTGTTTTGACTTCTAAACTACATTGACAAGTGAATTTCAGTGTCTACTCATGTTCTAAAGTGCTTGGGATATTCCTATGTCCGTGTTAAATAATAAGTTTATTTGCTCAGTCCTGATCATATTTAGTAGAGGCAACTACTGCTTCCATGAAAAAAAGAACACAGGTGAAACATGGAATGATTACTTGCTGTCACAGCAGCACACATGCAGAAACTACCAGAATCGAGGTTTCAATGAGTGATTCAAGGACTTCACACACACTGAACCCAAGAGGACATTCCTAGGGTCAGTCAGGTTCCACTCCAACCTGATCTTTCTTGTTGCAAGTTTCTTTCCCTATCCATCTAGTTATTCATATATATGACCAAATACCATAGAAATCCTATCAACTCCTCCCTCCGCATTCCTATCCTATGTACTCAGCAACATTTACTCACAGTCTTTTTTTTTTTTATCCATAATGAGTTACAACATTTAGTGGGCAAACAATGAGTTGTTATCCCCAATTCCCCACTGCCCTCCCCTCCCCCCTCCACTGGATAACCTCCTCCATGGGTCGTCTGGATCAGTCCTTGTGACAGGGGACCATGGATAGACTAGTAATCAGCCAGGTTCTCCTGTCCGTACCTCTGGATAGTCTCCCCCACCACAGCCATTAAATCAACACAGGATTAGCCAGTGGAACAGAAACCAACGATTTTCGACACAAAGACCCCTAAGCTCACAACCTTAAAGCAAACTTATTACTCATCCACCACTACTCACAGTCTTTGATAACATTGTTTAAATGTATTTTAGTTGTGTTAACTTTTTGATAAAATACCATAATGCACAAAGAAAATAGATAAAATTGTCATGGAATGTTTTAATCACTTGGTTTATTAGATGTTATTTTGTATAAATAATAAAGTGAAAAAAATCAAAATTAAAAAAATAAACATGTCACTTTTCCACAACAATGGTACCACAATGTACCTTGATCCTCCTTAATGACAATAACAGGCACCCTAAGAGTCTTGTCTTCAGTACTTTTAAGTTCCCAATGTAAGGTCCTTGATGCTCACTCCATTACTTAGGAATTTCTGGTGCATGACAATGCCAACGACTGAAGATTCATTTTATTGAAAAGAACAGTAAACTTCAAATCTGAACGTTATATAATAGTTTTCTAAGCTGTAATGCAGAAAATCATCTCTGCATAAAAGCAGCACAGTGAAACGTATTTAAAGTCTGAGGTCAGTATCGCCATAATGCGTCCTCCAACATCTGTCAAGTTGACAGCATGTGAAGGATCTCAAGAGAATAAAGACTATTTTGCTTAAAATAGTCTACTCCAATTTTCACTTCAAATATCGACTTGAGTGAACATTATTCTTACCAGGTCATTGCTAAACCATATTTCTAATCTGTTTGACATGTTCCTCTGCATTACATCAAACCACATTTTGGTCTCACTTGATAGGGCTAATGTAATAACTTTCTTCCTCTCAGCATTTAAATGTGGTAATTAATGATGTTCAAGTCCTATTTTTCATTATTTTAGTTTGCTTTGAAATTTCATATGCTACAGAATTTCCCATCATCTTGAAACTATACCATAACTCACTAGAGTCAGTCACCTAGTCCTCAGTTTTCTCCCAATAAAATGACAGTACAATAATGGCTATGTTATAGGGAGAAATGATTTAGTAAGTACAATGTTTTCTAAAAACATTATTGCTAAAATATGGGATTAAAGTGAATTTGTTTGAATGAATGGAGTTGGAATATTAACAATAGTATGATAATGATAGGAATTATTTAAGATTTTACATACTTTGACTTATTCCCACTGGAAAAAATGTGTTAAACTCATGGCACAATTTAATCTATTAATGTGTTTGCTTGTTTACACAAGGGTCTTTGTAGTATCAGAAATGTATTGTTTTTCTGATATGTATTTCCTTATTTTTAGAGTTCATTTTCTCTACCATTTCATGTTTGTTCCCATTATATTTTCATTGTATAATTAAGCCTATAAAAGGTTTTTTTTTTTTTTGAGATTGGGGCTTGCTCTAGCCCAGACTGACCTGAAATTCACTCTGTGGCCTTAGGGTGGCGGCCTCCTGTCTCAGTCTCCTGAGTGCTGAGATAAAGGTTTGTGCCACCATGCCTGGGTAGGCTTTCCTTTATCTAGCAATAATGTCCAGCCAAGGTTTTATAATGTACAAATTTTACAAGTGAGCATACAAATGTTTTTAAATAGTGATACTAAACATCACCAGTAGTCAGGTCAAATACTCACTATTTCTGTCC
This sequence comes from Zapus hudsonius, assembly GCA_004024765.1. Classification (NCBI taxonomy): domain Eukaryota; kingdom Metazoa; phylum Chordata; class Mammalia; order Rodentia; family Dipodidae; genus Zapus; species Zapus hudsonius. Next base: position 11,838 of record PVHP010007223.1, read on the forward strand.
ACAAACAGGAGTAATCAATATATTTTCTAATTTTATGTTCCTTCACTCAACAGCAGGGTGTTCTAGATTATATCAGTCAAGTTTGTTACTCTGATATCCATCGGGAACAGAATCATTATCCTTACTGAAGCCCAGACAGATGACATCATAGAAATTAATTATGTTAGCCTGACATAATTGTTCTCCATGCAATCATATGTGGAGAGGGTGTCTGCTTTAGTGTACTAATCTAAGGCTATGAGGAGAGGGTTCTGTATTAGTTCACTAATCTAACAACTATCGGGAGACATGTCTGCATTGGTGCACTAATCTAACATCTATGGAGAGAGGGTGTCTGCATTGGTGCACTAATCTAACAGTTATGGGGAGAGGGTGTTTGCATTGGTGCACTAATCTAACATATATGGGGAGAGGTTGTCTGCATGGGTGCACTAATCTCAGGCTGTGCTTCTCCCTCAGCATAACAGCATTAATGTCATGCACTATATTAGTGTCTGAAATCAGTTGTCTCACTGGAAAAGCATAAGATATTACAATACCTCAAAAAAGAGAAAACTCTTTGGAAGGGCCATATCAGATAGACAAACCATTCTGCTGCAACTAAAGTGAGCTTTGTAAGCATCAAATCTGATCGTGCTGCATCCTGGAGATTTTTCTGTGTTTCCTTGCTGTTTCCATGACAAGGTCAAATCTATACTATGTGGCACTGCGGTCTTCCCTGACCTAGCCTGTGCTATCAGAGACAGCCTCTGTTCACATCTTCTGACATGTGTCCTAGACTCCTCTCAGGCAGATGTCTCCACATTCTAGAAAGCATCATTTTCTTCCTGGCATCTTTCTGGTATGCATTTACCTCTCTTGGTCTACTGGAGTCATCCCACCAAGGAACTCTCCTTCTAGGCCCTTGAGTAAGAAAATTATGCCTGCCTTTCAGACCAGAAAACATTTCTGGTTCTTTAAAGCAACGTGCTGTCACTCTCAGTTGTACCTTATGTGTCTCTCTGCCATCAACTGGGAGTCTTTGTAGATGAGGCTCAAGTTTCCTATCAGAGTCATTAAAATTGTTTTTCCCTATGGATTGATTCAAAGAAAAAAAGGAGGTTTTAAAGGAGTTTAAAGAAAGGCATTTATGTATTTTTTGTATAATATTGAGCAGGACAAGGATTATAATGAGAAAATTTGGAAAAATTTCAATATAAATTTAAAGGGGACTAAGGAAGTCTATTGTGACAGTAACATTCATTGAGTGCATCCTACATGTCAAGCATTTTACTGATTCTTTGTATGTACAAGATTACACAATAAGATATAGTGATAAATAACCCAGAAAAAATGCTCCAGTCTTGATCATAAAAGAATGATTAGTTGTAGTTACTGTGACTTGTAACTCTGCTTTCTAAACTTACCAGATATTTAAATGGCACAGAGGGAAAGAGGCTAACATTAACACTCATATCATATTTAATCTAGTCTATGGGACATAGGACTGAGGAAGAATGTGTTTTGATGTGTGTAGAAGAACTGTAACAATTATCTGTATGTATGAATGATAGAATGTAGATGAGAATAAATAAGTACTTATGGCTGGTCCCTGAGTCCATTTACTTTGAATGGCTGACATTTTCAAGCTTTTTAAAATAAAATATGTTATGAATCCTAAAGAAAATTACAAGTTTTGGGGCTTGTATGTTTTGTAATAAATATAAAGAAGATATAAATATTTAATTCTTAATTATATTTATTTATTTTCTCAAAATTCTGAAGGCTCAAAGTTAGACGTCAAAGTGTCTGCAGTGTAAATCCACACTTCTAGGGCCTTGGTTTGGCTTGTTGATACGGTCTGAATATATTTTCTCTTTGTGTGTATACCTGAGGGATTTTAAGTTAGTGTAGCTGCAAACCCATATATATTATAGTGATTGTCATAGTCATCAAGTTATAAAGAAGCCTAAATGCCTATCAAGTGATTATAGTAAAACAAATTGTGGCATATCTACATAATTCCACTATTAAGACAGCCAAAATTATGCCCTTGCAGAAATGTAGATGGATCTAAAGATCATTACATTAAATAAGATAAATCAGACTCACTAAGACAAATATTTCATGTTTTCTCCTGTATGTGTATTCTACATTTAAAGAAAATAAAACTTGAAAACAGAAGGGGACGTTATTTAAAAAAAGAGAACAAAGATCAGTTGGTGGTGGGGTGGAACAGGAGACACAATGAGGGTGAGTTATTTCAAATATATGAAATAAATGCATGAAAATGTCTTAATGAAATCCTTCACTGTGTACAGAGTATATATGCTAAGAAAAAGATGAGAAATCAAAACAAACAAGCAGATATTTCAACATTTCCCATTGCACATGGTTAAAAGTGTGAAGCTTTTGCTTAGGGGGTTTCTGTGATGTGAATAGTAGGAAATAAAATCACCAGGGTGGGGTAGTGGTAGAATCATTACCTAAGCATACATGAGGCATTAGGTTCAGTTCTCTGCAATGGAAAAAAAAATCTTCAGGGTATGCCCCTACCTCTCACTGGTGATGTTTCCATGTAGGGACTTTGCCAGCAAGAAGCCCATCGTGAAAACCAGTCTCTTGACCTAGGACCAGAACTCTGAGCCAAAATGAGCTTCCTTTTTTTTTTTTTTATAATTTGCCCAGTTTGTAGTCATGTGTGATAGGCCACAGAGATGCACTTCCACAGGTGTTTTTCTTATCATTGGCCATATCATTACACATGGTCTGACTTTGATTACTCTTTAATAATATTATCTTCAAATACAGTAACATTCTAAAACACAGGACATTAAGATTTCAAAATATTAAATTTCCTAGGTGGTAGGGGATGAATACAAGTTATTTCATTAAAAAGTAATGGTTAATAATGATCACTTATATTCAGTCTTTATACTAAACACTGTTGTTGCATGTATATGCATATGTATATGCATATGTGTAATGTATATATATACATATATATGTCACTTAGCACAATTACTTATGAAGAAAATATAAACATTTTCCCTATAACAGATAGGAGGCAACTGAAGTTCATCAAAGCAACTGACTTAGCTGCTACATAATATAAAAATCTGTAACTAAGCTCCAGTAGTAAATTGCCAAGTTTGTGGTTATAACCAGAGACTTTTACTGTGCTTGTTTAAAGCCTGTGATTTTGGAATTCTTTGAATGTTAGAACTTACATTTCTTAATATCATATATTTTAATCATATCTTAAATTAATAGATCATTCATTCATTAACAAATATACCATGCACATATGTAACACTTATCTATAGTGGTTATTTAAATTATATTCCATAAATTATGAAAAGTAAAGTCATTAGCTATCCCTGACTTATCTAGAACTTTATGCGTTAAATCATCCACATTGTGGTTTCAGAGATAACACAAATCAGGCAAACACCTACTATTCCTCTTTGTTGGTAGGAACATACTGTTGAGCAAAATAAATTTGATCCTTAATTACAAAAGAGTTTACAATTCAAGATGTATGGCAGCCATTAAAAATTACAAAAAATCATGAAAATAATGTCAAAACAATTATACTCAATGTGGAAAAACAAAATTAATCAGAGCCATGACAGCTTTGCCAAATAAATGCAGCCTATACTGTTGGTTCAGGCTGTTAAAGTATTTCCTAGGTTGGTATCTATTGCAAAAGGACAAATGGTTGATTTCAGCTTGTGGAGGCAGTGGAACCATAGTTTGAACTTTGTGTACATATGCAGAAAATAAAAGAGTATGTGTAAAAGCGATGTGACCATCTCTAAAAAAAAATGTAAAGGAAACTAATGTGGCTAGAGAGAGGAGTGTAAGGATTGAATGCTGGAAGAATTTAAATATTTAATGACAAAAACAGAAAAGCACATCTTTTCCGGGAGACTTTAAGAACTTGAGAAATGATTAAGAAATCAAGAAAAAGAGGTAGGTAAAGATTTTAGATGACAAGAGTAGGAGATGTTCCAGTGCACCAATGCAGCTTTTTTTTTTTTTTGGGGGGGGAAGAGGTCTGTGACAGAGGTGAGCACCATCAAAGACATAGAGTACATCATAGATGGAACTCTCCCTCTTCCACTAGTGGGGGAGGGTCTCATGCATGGGCAGATTCTTAGAATTATACTCAAAATGTAAAGACAAGTTTTACAAATAAATTAAATAACTATAGGAGCAAAATGGGATGTTATGTTCTTTCCTCATTCTTAGTCTCTGCTAATGGGAGAGTGATTATTGTATAAAGGACTTATGGTTTGTGAGTCCAAGTGATGGTCAATATTTGAGGATCAGATAAAAGACATTATCATTGACTATGTATTTACAGTACCATGACTTTGTAAGCGTTTTAAGTACATGTATGACTCATCTTCTCTCAAAATAAACAGGCAAGTTATAGGAGGAAAACAACTGCTTTCTGGATCTGAAGTCCACTTCATGGGAGGAAATTCCTGAGTAGTACTGAAAACTTAATCAAAATCCTATGGCTGGAGATGTGGTAATCTTGTTTTTGGGTCAATGGATATATTATTCCTGCCAAACTGACCTCTTATGTTCATGTCCTATATTAGTACTACTATTATTTTGCTTAAAGAAGCTTTTTTTTTCAATTGATAGGGATTACTGGGGTGACTCGAAACTTCTCAAATTGCTGAAGATACCGTAAAGTGTTCAGCTCTAAATCTGACAATTCAAACCAGTGAAGAATCACCAGAGTTCACATGTCACCCCTCCAGCTGGGCTGCTCACAGCCTGGAGAACAATGCATCCCAAGCCAGCAGCTCTCTCTGGTGGCCACCTCACAGCCCTGGCATTTCAAAAAAAAAAAAAAAAATCCTAGGATCTCTACTGCAACCTATGGTTCATCCTCATGGCTCCATTGGGACTCCATCCTGGAACTTTCAGCAACTGTGTCTCACATTTTCCATGTCCGTTTCCAAAATCAAAACCATGTTGCAAATTCAAACAAAGACTCCCTCTTTCCTGCATTTGTTATATTCAAATAGTGCCAGGTAGACTACCAAATTTGTTAACCCAGGGACAAAAAAGCTAATTATGAAGAGCAAGATACTCTGTTCTTATTTAAAATTTTTGACATAAACATTAGCATACAAATATTACTCCAATTCCATTTTTGGCAAGTAAAATAGATTAAAGTGTTTTCTGATGTTTCTCAACTATTTAGGTCTCTAGAACACTGGCATAGTCACCTGCTACACACAGTATTCCAACATCTCAGTCAGTCCAGGATGTTTCTATCACATTCTAGAAACTTAGTTGATTCTGATTCTAGCCTGTGCCTGTGTAGTGCACCTTCTTAGCACCTACAGTCTAAAAACTTGTATTGGGTACTTTTTGAATGGAGATTTCCCTACAATGCATGCAGAGCTTGCTTTGTTCATAATGTAGTCCACCACCCACTTCTTTTCAGAGGTCCCTGTCGTCAAGGCAATGCAAATGGTAAATATGTGGTCTGTTCTCACATTATTGGAAGGAGACTAGCATTCTAGTCTAGCTGTGTGCTCAGGGAGCAGAACACAATTAGTTGTGAGTGTACATAGTAACTATTCAGATAAACTGCTTTGGCTTAGGGGCATTAAAATATGACTTCAGAGACTAATTATTCTAATTATGTTTCTATGAGGAAAATGCACATTGAGCTCCAAAAATGACTTTTTTAACCTTGTAATTCAAATTTTGGGGTAATAGGACATAGAATGTATCTTTTTTCCATTTTAATTACAAGACTGTAAGAGTAAGGACTTTTTATACTATCATAGAAAGGTTTTTACTGAATATGAGAAATGCTCTATTATTATTTGGATTTTGGGAGAGGGTCTGATCATGAACTCATGTTAAACTGATCCTGCCACCTACACTTCCCATGTGATGAGGCAACAGGCATGTGCCAACATACCTGTTAATTATTAAATAATTTTAAAAATCAGTTAATTCTTCCTAACTAACAAATATGGCCTGGCCATTTTTGTTTCTTTGAAAAATATCCTGGTTACTGGAGACCCTGATGTGCCCATTCTCTCTCTCTCTCTCTCTCTCTCTCTCTCTCTCTCTCTCTCTCTCTCTCTCCTTCTCTCTCGCTGCTTCTTTCTCTCTCTCAAAGAAATAAATATAAATACATTTCCCTACAAAATCTCTTTATTTACAGTCATTATATAAAGACAAAGCAAATATGTCACAATCTATTGAGCTGTCAACCTATTGTGGTACAGTTCAATATAGTTAGACATTCTTGTTTGAATATGTCTAACAAAGCTGCCTCTACTTTTTTTCATATATATTGTTAATAATTAGATACATTGCATGAGCAAATCTTATGATGGTACCCCCCATTTCCTTCCTCCCTGTCCACAAATCACTGGGGGCCCTCCTCAGTGAGCTTGCTGGACCAGTCCATGGCACAGGGGGTTATGGATTGTACAAGAGGTAGCCAGTATTTTTTTTCTTTGTTTGTTGTTGCTGAGGTGGGCGATGGCTCTTAAAATATTTTGTTCCATGGGCATAGACAATGATGGGGTTCTCTTAAGGATATAGTTTTAATTTCATATAGTATGATTAGACACAAAATCATTGAATCAACCACAGGCACATCATAACCTGAGACAAAAGATAACATCAATAATACTGTTCTAATTTTGTTTAATTTTTGAAAATTTGATCACCGTGGTTTTTTTGAATTAATTTATTATTTTAAAAATACTACATTGACCATTTGTAATAGTATGTATGGAACCTGCTATCAACATGTGACCCTGTGATCTTGTTCATAAGTGGAATCTAAAAATGTTAATGTGATAGAAGTTAAGAGTAGAGTGTCTGTTACTATTGGTTGGGATAGTGAGAAGGAGGGGGAAGGATTAAGAGATGCCAAGTGATGAGTATTTAGTAATGAGTGTGAGTAGGTTGTTCACGTGTGCTATTATACAGTATGAAAGGTGACCGTAGCTCCTAATTATGGATTGTGTATTTCAAAATGCTAGAAGAATTACACATCATGAACACAAATGAATATCAAATTTTAGGCAATAGATATATTTGAGCTGATTTAAACATTATAGAATGTATAGAATGTATACATGCATCAAAGCATTATATGGTAATGCAATATGGTAAAAAGATAGCTTTTTATATGTAGTCAGGGACAGAAGCCAAAATAGAGAAAAAGGTGTTGCCATTCTGTCCATACTGGAAAATACTGGAAAAAATGAAACTCATGCTTCATTCTGTCTCATTCAACATAATTACCAGTGGCACTCCATAGTGGGAACATCCTGATTCTTCCTCAGTTCAGCCTCTCAAATATGGCTGCCAGCAATACTTCAAAGCAGGAACACTTCCTGCTTCTGCCTCAGCTCTCAGAGTCTCTGTGTTAACTCCTTGAGTTCAAGAACCAATCAAATCTCGGCCCCTCCTGGTTCAGCACCCATATACTCTCCTCTCTCCCTTCTCTCTCTCTCCCATTCCTCCCTGTCTTTCTCCCTCTCCTCCTCACCCTCCCCTATAACCCCTGTAACCCAACCTGAACAGCATGTAATCTGCTTCACTACCTATCTCTCACTTTGGGGTGGCTTCTCACTTTGATTCCAAGTATGATTTTCCTTTGATCTCTGAGCCCTTCACTATTTCTTAATCCTCTCTGGTCTTTTGGTTGAAGGGGACCTTTCGGTTCTTCTGACTTGCCTTTCTCCTGTGGGTGTGTATGCCTCCTGCAGAGGCCTTTCACTCTGGAGATTTCTCTGTGATGAGGAGTCCCACATCTTGCCTTTCCCTTTTCAACTAGGCAAGGAGGAAAATTATCCTCTGTGATTCTGTCATTTAGCTTTCTCCCTGGATCTTAATCCCCCTGTAATAAACCTCCAAATGTATGTTTTTTTCCTTATAAACTTAATGATTCATATTTTACCCTTCTCAAACGCATTTCTATCAATTCTTTGTTAGAATAAAAACACAGGTCTAGGAAACCCCTCCTGAACAACAAAATATTATATTAGTTCCCAAATTAATTCACACTTTTATGTATCTATTAAAATTAATTTAAAAGACAAGTAAATTAAATGATGAGTTCTGAGAGAAAGAGAAATTAGGGTCATGAGTCAAATAATAATATTTTTTTCAAAGCTACCTAAAATCTGCCTAAAATTTATGAAGTTTAATGCTCTTCCATGTTTTTAATATAAATTTTTCCCCTTGTGCCATGTGAAGTTTAGTTTTCTAGAGGTAAAAATATGCCTAAAAAGTTCTTGGATAAAGAAGACATAATGTAGAGTATTGCATTAAATTAGTTTCTTGATTACTGAGCTTTTAGTATTCCTTACATATAATATCAACATTTATTTCACTTCTCTTCTTCTATACATAGACCCACAGCCATACTAATGTCAGAAAGTAGGGAATATAGTGGCAATGCATACATTGCAGATAAGGAGTGAACAGTAAATAACTGATATGTTCAGCAATGGGGCCTGGGCAAGTCGGGACAATGATACATTAAATCTCTAGGGATTATTTCTCATAATGCAATACTGTTTGAAAGGTAATCAGAACATTTAAATCTATAGATATATGGTTTATAGTCCCCGCACCAATAAACAGATTTCTTTTCTCCTAGAAGTCTGATTGTATTATTTTATTTCAAAAATTGTCTATTCAACAGTCCTTTGTGGTGGTTTGATTCAGATATCCCCCATAACCTTATGTATTTGGAATGCAAGGTCTCCAGCTGGTGATAGTTTGAAAATTGGAGCCTCCAGGAGATCATGTATTGTTGGCGATGGGCTTTGGATGTTTTAGGGAATTTCTATTTTCCTGTGTTTCACACACTCTCCTGTTGCTGTTGTTCATCTGATGTTGGACAGGAGGTGATACCCATTCTCTACCCATTCCATATTATCCCCTGCCATCTTGGAACTTCTCCTAGAGTCTGTAAGCCAAAATAAACACCTTTTTCTGCAAGCTGCTTTCTTCTGGTGATTTCTGCCAGCAAGGAGAAGCTGACTTCAATAGGAAAATGGTACCAGGAGTGGGGCTCTAGCTGCTAGAAACCTGATTCTCTGGCTTTGGCATTTTGGAACTGATTTGCAGGAAGAATGTGGGAGAATTTGAAACTTCAGCCTAATAAAAGCCTTGAAGTGCTGTAAGTACAGACTGGTGGACAATTCTAGTCAGAATTGAAAGACTTGAATGCAGTAAGAACTATGGAATGTCAGGTTCCTGTTATGAGGGTGAGAAAGCCAGCTTCCCCTTGCCAGTGTTTGGCACACCTTCCTGCCATTGTTTGCAGTGCTATGGTGGAGGTGATGACCATCCCTCAGCTCATGCCATCATCTTCCCTGTCAGGATGGAGTCTCTTCTAGAGTCTGTAAGCCTAATAAACTCATTCCTTCACAAGCCACTTTTGCTTGGGTTCTTTCTGCACAGAAACTAGAAAGCTGACTGCAACAGTTTTGGTACCAGAATGTGGGGTCATCTGTTGCTGCTGGAACCCTGATCTTGTGGCTTGGCCTTTTGGAAGTGATCTGCAGGAGGAATGTAGAAGGATTTGAAGCCTCATCCTGAGAGACACCTTGCAGTGAAGTGAGTACAGCTTCATGGAGAATTCTGGTCAGAATTAAAAGACCTGAATGCAGTAAGAACTATGCACTGTTAGGTTTGGCTTACAAGCGTCAGAAAGAACTTTTTCAGGACTGTGCCAGAAGCAGTTTGTGTGAGAGATTTTGCTGCATTCTGCCTGCTGTGTCTTGAGAACCTGTGCAAGGTTGCTTTATGTAAAGGTGGATTGCTATGAACAGATGGAGATGGCAAAGAGAAAAAGATCTTTGGGCCAAAACTGCTGCCTGTTCCCCTGCAATTGATTGAGAAATGACAACCATTGAAATTGAGCCAGATGATCTGCATTGGAACAACAGGAAGAATGCAGACTCTTTGAAGTAAGGGGCCTGGATGCTCTGTTCCCCACTGGATTAACAAATTGGTTGCCCACCTGGTTCTGTGGAATATAACAAATGCAAGAAGAGAGGGTCATTGAATTTGCAACACAGTTTTGTTTTTGAAAAATGGCCATTGGCAATGTGAAGCAGGTGTTCTAGATTGCCTGCATGGAAGCCTGATGGAGCCATGAGCATTAACTGTGGGTTGCAATGGAGACCCAATACGATGCCAGGACTATGGATGGCTGCCAAAGTGAGCTGCCAGCACCAGATAAGTTTTCCCTGACTCTGAGTAGCTGAGCTGGAGGGGCGGAATCGAATCTCCAAGAGACTTATTATTGAACTTGGAGTTAGAGATTGATGGTGCCCTGCTTGTTTTAAATCTTATATTGGTTCAATCTGTTTTTGCCATGTCTCATGTTTTGCAGTGTGAATGTTCTGTGCCCTTATAGGTTTATTTTTGGTATTATGGCTCAGTTGAAAGTTGTGGGGACTTAGGAGTTGAGCTGAACATTGTGTTTACATCATGTATGATTATTAGTTTGTGGGGGCCAAGGGTGGACTGTCATGGTTTGATCCAGGTGTCCCCCACAAACAAATGAATGTGTTCTGAATGATTGATCCTCAGCTGATTGTAGTTGGGAATTAGAACCTTGATAGAGCTGTGTGTTGTGGGAAGGGTTAAGGGGTTATAAGCCAGCTTCCCCTTGCCAGTATTTGGCACACCTTCCTGCCACTGTTTGCAGTGCTGTGACAGAGGTGATATCCACCTCTCTGCTCATGCCATCATTTTCCCTGCCAGGATGGAGTCTCCCCTTGAGTCTGTAAGCCAAATAAACCCATTCCTCCACAAGCCATTTTTGCTTGGGTTCTTTCTGTGCAGCAACTAGAAAGATGGCTGCAACAGATAGTTTCTGCCAGCAACAAGAAGTTGACTACAACATCCTTCATCCATTGACATGTCGTAACTGCATTACTAGTTCTTGGATTTAACATCCTCAGATGCTCTAACGATGTTTCCTGTAATGTATTTTGTATTTTTAATAAGCTTTTTATTTGTTATTCTTACTTCTGTGACTTTTGTTTGATGAAAATATAACAATACCCATGAAGCCAGTGAACAAAAATATATGTGGACATATAGTTTTTAAAATTATTCTTATTTATTTAATTTCAAGGAGAGAGAGAGAAAGAGAGAGAGAGAGAGAGAGAGAGAGAGAGAGAGAGAGAGAGAGAGAGAGAGAGAGAGAGAGAGAATGGGTACAACAAGGCCTCCAGCCATTGCAAATGTGTCTGACTTTATATGGGTACTGGGGAATTGAACCTGGGTCTTTAGGGTTTGTAGGCAAGCATCTTAGCCACGTAGTCATCTCTCAAGCCTGACATATGTCATTTTAAAGGTATCTTAGTTTTAGGAAACAAAATTATCTAAAGGTAGCATTCAATTTCCTCTGAGACAATGTTAAAATTATTTATGAAATATAAATCCTACAAAACTCATATAGTTTATTTTTTCTGAAGAAATACTTTGGATGGATGTAATAATACAGTCTTTTTTAGCTTAATATGATTCAACTGTCGGTCATAGCACTATGTGTTTGAATACTTCGTCCTCAGCTGTTGGCACTGATTTCAGAGGTTGTGGGATCTTTAGGAGATAGAGGCTAGCAGAGACAGGACTTGCTTTGCCTATTCTGCCCTCTTCTTGTCCTGTCTCTGAGCAAGGTGCTCTGCTCCATGAAACCCCTAGCCAAGATGTATCCTCCTCCATGACACACTGCACCCTTAATCCAGGAGGCAAATTAAATACTTCCTATCTTAATTTATTTCTCATCAGGTATTTGGTTAGAGAAAAGAGAAATACTAACTATAGCTATGTCATCAATGATAGTCAGTCTTAGATTTCTATCACCGTTTCCAGGTTCAGGTGTCCTTGTGGGAGAGGGAGCAGAAAGAATATAAAAACCAAAGGAAGGGGAGTGTTTTGTAATAATGTCTGTCTTCCAGACAAAATGTGGCCATGGCATTCATGATCTAACAGTGGCTGATGTTACCTATTACTTGCATAAGAGGAGGGAGGAAAAGATGATGACATCAAAATAGAAGAGAAATTAGTTGGAAAGAAGGAGGGATTCATTGAAGAGGGTGGAGGGGAGGGGAGACAAAGGAAGAAGGTTGTAAGGTATCATTATCATGTTGTATTATATAAATATATGGAGATTGTCAATAAAAAGTTAGGTAATCAATAATAAAAAGACCTTTAGTTCTACTAAAGGGCTAGAAAAATTTTAACATCAATGTAGTGTTAATTGTGTTTTGGCTTTTGATAACTAAGCAGATACAGGATCATCCTACCACAGATATGTGACTCTTCTCCTTGCTAGCAGATACTGAGAGAGACTTTGTTTCTTTCATTGTAACCATTTTGAAGTTCCTTATTGTTGCATGCAATAGCCTGCAGTTCAATCACTAAGTGCAGTCACGCAAAACAACTCTAAGGACCAACATGCTTTCTTTCTTGACTAGAATATTTTGAAAGCAGTACCATGAATAAGATTAAAACCTACTCAGAATATATGTGAGACTTTTTATCTTTTAATTTATCATATCATATGCATATTAATTGATAAAATCCATCTTATAAATAAATATCAGATAATTTTGACTATGCAGTCTTAAGATATCATGTGAAAAATTTTATCTCCAATATTTTGTTTTGAAAATTATATTAAGTCAGCATAATAAATTAATACTTTATCCATGATTCATTTTCTAAATGGAATACAATGACCTTCCAGCCTGGCAAGAGATCTAAAAGGATATTGCTTGACCTGAAAGTCACTGACTGGGGAGTACAAGTTTTATTAAGCTTTGTACTTAATTTATTTTATGGACAAAAAGTAGTCAATGTATTTTGACTAACTGGCATGTTATAGAGATTCAAAGTGGAGGAATGAGTGTTTATTCTTCATTACAAAATTTTGTAAATATTGCTTTCAGAAGGAAAACGAAATTATTTAAAGAAATGGAGTCAGATTAAAGTAAATTTAAAAGTGACCAGGATTGACTTTAGTCTTAAAATGGAGATTTAATACTCTAACTTTTGCTACCACAACAAGTTTTATTAATATATATATATTTTGGCTCACAGATTTATCCTCAGATACCAAATTAAAATATTTATAAGATTAAAATAGTTTAGTGCCTATTAAATATTCTTAAAAAATCTTTCAAATCATTTTCCAGGTTGGAAACAATGTAATATCTTTCAGTATGAAAATAAGTAACTCATTTGTCATATATTTAATGACTGTCCAGACAGTTCAGCATAATGAGCTAGATGAGCATTTAAATTAAAAATATAAACTGTCATAGTAAAACTTCTTCCAATAAGCAGCCCAAGGTTACCTGTGAAAATGATTCTCAACTCTCTTGACATAGAAAAATTCAGAAAATCATTCAAATCAACAGGTTCAAATCTTTGTGTTCACTTTAAGAACACCTGTTAAACTGCCCTGGCCATCAAGAGTATACACATCTGAAACGGCATCAAGAATCTGAAAGATGTCATTTTGAAAAACACTATGTGTCATTCCAGTGGTATCATGGTGGAGTTGGTAGATGTGCCTTTGGTCAGTGTTCCAAAGAGTGTGAATTTTTGATGCACATGCATAACAATGCAGAGTAATGCTGATCTTATGGGTTTAGATGTTAGTTCTCTGGTCATGATACATATCTGTAAGAACAAAGCAGAAAAAATGCTCCTGGTGGGGTTTACCCGCAGGTGAGCTCCTGTATACATGGATAGCTTGTTCCTGAGACAGAAGAGAAGACTGCACAGATGAACATTAAAAACCACAACAAAAATTACAGTTCATGAAGCCTGTATAACCCAACTGTTATTTCTTGACATAGCTGAAAACTACCCAAAATGTATGTATAATAACCATGGAGATATTATGAATAAACACTAGGATTTTATGTTTTGCTATTGGCTTTTAGATCCTCCTCAACATGAAAACAAAGTATTATGGCCATATGGGGAAAAAAAAAGATATCCCAGAAAAGTCTGAAGAGACTAAATAGGAGTCAATTCACAAAAACTAAATGCAAATAAAAGTTAAAAAAAAGAAGTCACATGAAATCTATTCTCTCAATGAATTCTAAGTGTAAAAGCATCTTTCTTTCTTTCATTTCTTCTCTTTTCTTTTCTTTTCTCTTCTTTTCTTTTCTTTTCTTTTCTTTTCTTTTCTTTTCTTTTCTAAGTGTTTTGAAGTAGGGTCTCACTCTAGCCTTGCTTGACACAGTAACCCAACTACCTCTGTCTCCTGAATGCTAGAGATTAAAGGTATCACCCTGCCTAGCCTTGGATGCAATATTTTTATCTGTAGGCAAAATGTTTATAATATAAAAGTCTCTGAGCACTTAGAATGGTGACAATAAACAAAGCAAACTTAATTTTTTGTAGAAAAGAACTTATGGATCTTACACAAAAACATGCCAATGTATACCGGTACTAACAAACACATGCGGCTTAATACTTGATGAAAATCAAATCATGAATTCTTTTTAGTTGTTTCAATAGATGCATAATGATATGCCATTATGATTTAATTTGCATTTTCCTGATGGTTAAGGATAATGAATGTTTTTTATGGACTTATCTGCTTATCTAATATTTTAATTTCCTCATTGGTAAAATGATTGCTTGCTTATTTTTTAATTGAGCCTTTTGTTTAAACCTTAGAAGTAAATCCTTTGTCTGATAAATGACTTGCAAATATTTTTCTCTCAATGTTTGTTATTTTATCCTGTTAATTGGGCCTTTTAAATAAGAAAAAATTTCAATTTCAATGCGGTACAATTTGTCAATATTACTGCTTATAAATTATGTCTTCAGTCATAACTATGAGTGGTTGCCTGTCTCAACAGCGCAAACATCCTTTATGCTGTTCTAGAAATTTTATAGTTTTTTGTGTTACATTTGAGTCAATTTTGAAGCTGTTAGTATTAAGCCAAATCTATTTTTTGTTGTTAGCATCCCAAAAAGTTTGGATATTTTTGTTTGTTTTCAGATACTCATACTTTTTTCTTATTTTTTAACCCTTGAATTGTGTCATCAGTTTCTTTTTTTTATAAAGCTATTTAATTTCTGTCAAATCACTAGTGTCATTATCTCCAGGTCTAAAGAGATACTGATAGTCTCTGGGTCTTTTCCTACCTCTCAGTTACATGAGACATTATTGGGTCTATGTCTTACTTCTCAGGCATGTGTGATATTACTGTGTTTTAAGTATTTGAATCTCTCCTTCCCTAGACAAATGCATCACTTCGATTTCCATCCATGTTGACACTGTAGAAAACTTTGCTTTTAAAACCTGATTTCCCAGCTATCCCTCTACTAGGCATCTTCCCGCAAGATATCACACTTCAGCACAGATACATCTGCACAACTATTGTTTATAGTAGCTCAATTCATAATAGCCAAGAATTGGAATCAACCCAAATGCTCATCCATGGAGGAATGGATAACAAAACTGTGGTATATTTACACGATAGAATTCTACACAGCTGAAAGGAAAAATGACATATGGCTTAGCAGATCCTACTAAGTGATCTTTCAAAAGAACAGAGTCAAATGCCACATATTCTCACTCTTATGTGGTTCCACACCAGGCTAACCATAAACTGTTCATAGATCAGTCTAGAGAAGTGAGACTTTAGGAAAGAGGGGTAGGAGATGGGGGGGTTAGGGTTAGGGGGAGAGGATGATTTAAGCATGAAGTTAAACCATAATATGATCAAAATCATAAAATACTCACTTACATAAGGTAACCTATTATGCAAGAAGTGGGTGATAGCTGGCAAGAGGGGCCGTGAATAGAAGGGGAGAGTCTAACCTGGTAGAAAATGGATAAGTCTGGCAATTCCTGACCAAGTCACTGGCTCCTTCCCCCACTGAGATGTTGACCAAAATGAACCATGAGGTTCCAAAAACAAGAAAAGATTCTGTTAAAGCTCTTGAATGCCCACCCCAAGCCTGAGGTAGGATCCTGTTGCTGAAGAAACCACAGAAAGCCATCTATCAGCACCAAGAGAGACTGCGAGGTCCAGAATGGTAACCAGCCCCCAGATGGTAGTTAGTGCAACTGCATAAGCTGTCTGGGGAAGCTGGTCAATGACAGGTGGAGTAAACAGAGACCACTGATATGAAACAGTCTGCTGCCACGAGTAAGCTGAACACTGAGAAAGAACAGTGAATTAAGAAATGAACGTTTGTGCAAAGGAGGGGCCAAAGCCTGGGGGAGGCAATCAACAGCTTGTAATTCAGCCAAGTAATCCACTCAGTGACAGGGAGCCCTTAAATGGAACTGGAGACTCAGGTCGAAATGCACTGGGACCCAAAATCTTGGGTTCCCGAAGAGAAATGCACTTTATAAGTGACTTACAAAGAGACCACTAAAAATAGAATCTAGCCAATTTAGAAATGTGTATCTCAGGTAACCTATACTGGTCTCGCTTTCCAATTGAGATTCTGTTTGTATTTTTCAGAAGGCAGCCCGAGACCTGTGACTCCTCCAACTCTACCAACAAACCACAGGCCGATAGCTGACAACCTGGCAAGAGATGAGCCACCTTAGTTCTACTGTGGAGGATCCACATAGTACCCCAAAGAGAGTGATGGGATAAGCAAGAGACCTATAACCACAGCCAATCAGTCAACCCAGGATAAGACAGCGAGACAGACACCAATGATCTTTAAGACAACCTAAAGCAGAAGTACAGACACCCCTAAGACCTCAACAATAAAGCAGCCTTAATACTCACCCATGACTTAGGGAACTGAGCAGAAAAGGGGATGGAAAGATTGTAAGAGCCATGGTGGAGGAAAATATCCAGTGACATCGCCCCCCTCAGTAACAACAAACGAAGGGGGGAGGTGTGGAACTGGGTTGACTCCTAGGCTATCCATAATCCCCTACTCCATGGACTGATCCAGTTTGCCCAGAGGATGATACCCAGCTGATTGGTGACTTGGAACAAAGGAATCAGGGAACTGGGGATAGCAACTCATTATTTGCTTACTCAATGTATCTAATTATGGATAATAAAGGAAAAAAGAATCCAGAAAAAAAAAACCTGATTTGCTTGCCCTTACTCACCCATATACCTTTCTTTTTTTTGGAGACTTAAGCTCATTCTTGCCTCTCTGTTTTTGGCGTTTCTGTTCCATCCATATGCTTAGAAGGTATTTGTGGCAGAGTACCATGTCTCAGTCCTTCACTCAGATCTTTGCTGGCTGTAGGTTTGTTATATATGGTCTTAATTATGTTGAGATATGTTCCAAACATTTGGAAGGACTAGTCAATCATGAAGAGATGTTGAACTGTGCCAAAGGCCTTTACTGCATCCATTGGGATGATCCTGTGAAAGGTTGTGTCCTCATTATCATTTGTTTCTAGGAAGTTCTGGATTTTTGTATTTTATTTATGAGACATATTACTTTTATTGTTTTGCATATCTTGAATCATTCTCATATACCCAGAATAAAACCTGGTTGGTCAAGATAGATGAACTTTTTTATGTCCTTAATTTTTTTTCCAAGAAATTGACCTAAAGTTTCCTTGTTTTGTTGTGTCTCTATCTGATTTTACTATTAATGTAATGTTGGAATAGTAGAAAGAGGTAGTATACTTTCCATTTCTATTTTATGATCTCACTTGCGAAGCAATAGTTTCAGTTTTATTATAAAATGGTTTCAGTTCTATTATAAAGGATTGATATAATTCTGTGGTGAGCCATTTGTGGGCATTTAGGTTTTTTTAAAAAATATTTTATTTATTCATTTTTAATCAGAGAGAGAGAGAGTTGAGAGAGAGAGAGAGAGAGAGAGAGAGAGAGAGAGAGAGAGAGAGAGAGAACCAAGGCCACCACCTTCGTGGTCTGGCATATGTGGATACTGGGAAATTGAACCTGAGACCTTAGGCACTGGAGGCAAGTGCCTTAACTGCTGAGCCATCTCTCCAGCCCGGCATTTAGGTTTTTTGGTTTTTCAAGGTAGGGTCTCACTCTAGCCCAGACTGACCTAGAACTTACTCTGGCCTCAAAATCACAAAAATCCTTCTACCTCTTCCTCCTAAGTGCTGGTGTTAAAGGATGAGTCACTATGCCCTGCTTGGAAAAATTTTAATTGTTGCATTAATAACATTGTGTGTTATAGATACCTTTAAATTATTAATCTCATATTGGTTTAACTTTGGTAGGTGATATGCATTGAGAAATACATCCATTTCTTTTAGATTTTTAAATTTGCTTTGATACAGGTATTTGAAGTATGTCCTCATGATTCTCTCAGTTTCATTGCTATCTATTATAATGTCTCCATTTTCATTCTTTTGTGCATTTGTGTGTTTATCAATCTTGCTTGTTTTCTAAAAACTAACTTTCTATTGCAAAGATTTATTTGTTTATATTTCTATGTCCATCATTTTCTACCTTGATCTTGGTTATTTCTTTCTGTATGGAATTTTTTTGTTGGATTTGTTATTTTTGCTCAACCATTATATATGTTATATAATGTGTACATTACACAAAATGTATAATGTGTATAATTTACACAAAATTATATAATGTGTACATATATATATATGTTTTGTAATGTACACATTTAGTGCGATAAATTTCCCTCCTAGGGTTGTCTTCCTTGTGTCCCATAGGTTTTGATATGTTGTATATTAATTTTCATTCAGTTCTATGAATTTTTGAATTTTTTATTTTCTTCTTAATTTTTACTCAATGACTAATTTATTGTTTGTGTGTTGTTTAATCTCCAAGAGTTTGTGTAACTTCTGTATTTTTCTTGTTTATTTATAGCTTTATTGCATTGTGGTTATGCACAATAAAAGAAGTTGCTTCATTTTTATAAATTTTTTGAGACTTGCTTTATGTCATGATATGCATGTGATCTACCTTCAAGAAAGTTCTATGGACTGCTGAGAAGAGTGTATCTATTGTAGTGCTTGGATGAAGCATTCTATAAATATCTATTAGTTCTGTTAGATATAGATGCCATTTAACTTCATTGTTTCTTGGTTTGTTTTCTGACTGACATACATGTCTGTTAGAGCAGGGTATTGAAGTCCCGACTATTATTGTTAGGATTTATGTGTGTCTTTATATCTAGCAGATATCTTTTATGATATTAGGTGCACCTGTGTTCAGTGAAGATTTTATATATGTGTGTGTGTGTGTGTGTGTGTGTTTGTGTGTGTGTGTGTGTATCCTCTTGGTGAGTTGTTGCTTGCCTTGATCAGCATGAAATAAGCATCTTTATCTTTTTTTTTAATTAGGGTCTAGTTCAAGAACCCAGAGCCCAGGCTGACCTGGAATTCACTATGTAGTCTCCGGGTGGCTTTGATCTCACACTCTTCCTCTACCTCGGACTCACTAGTACTGGGATTAAAAGCATGTGCCACCACGCCTGATATCATGTTTATCTTCTTTTGATTTAAAGTCTATTTTGATGGATATTAGAACAGCAAGCTGCCTAATTTCTTTTCCATTTGCTTGAAATATTTTTTTTACATCCCTTTACCCAAAGGCTATGTCTATCTTTAATGGTTGGGTGAGTTTCTTAAAGATGGAAAAGAAATAAGAGAGATCCTGCTTTCTATATTGCCTATTAGTCTGTTTATGATTTGGATTAAGAAATAATTAATATTCAGAGTTATTATTGAAATGTGACTTAATTCCAATCATGATGATTTTGTAAAGTTTGGTGCTTTCTGGGTCTTCCTCTGCTTCCTTTGCTTTTTGGGTCTTCCTACAGTTCCTGTTTTAGTTACTTTATTTATTTTTTTTTGTAGACTCTTGGATATATTTAGTCATCTCTTCATTGTAAAAGTATTCCATCTAGTATTTGGTGTTAATAAAATTCTATAGCATGCTTTTGACTTCGAAGTATTTCGTTTTTCTTCTATTATGAGATATAATTTTGCTATGAATACTAGTGTGGGTTGGCAGCTGTGGTCTTTCAATACTTTATATATATCATTCTAAGCCCTTCTGGCTTTTAGAGTTTCTATCAAAAAATTGGCTGCTATTCTGAAGGGTCTGCCTTTTATAAGTGATAAGATGTTTCTCTCTTGCAGCTCTCAGTACTTTCTTTGGTGTGTGTGTGTGTGTGTGTGTGTGTGTGTGTGTGTGTGTGTATGTGTGTGTGTGTTTAATCCTGTCTATGTGGTGTTCCGTATACCTCTGCTACTTGGATGGATATTTATTTCTTAGGTCTCTGAAAATTGTTTCTATAATTGTATGTCATTCACCTAAATTTCTTCTTCTTCTTGTATGCTAATTATTTGCCCTTTTGGTTTTTTAAGGTGTCCCACATTTCGCTCATGTTCTGTTTATGTGTTTTTTCTTTCATATTCTGTTCATATATTTTTTCTGACCTTCTCATTGCTTTTGACTGATTCAATTTCTCTTCCTTGTCTTGAAGACTTGATACTTTGTCTTCTACTTGTCCATTCTATTGGTGAATCTTTCCATGGAATTTTACATAGGACTCTTTATATTTTCCATTTCTACTTTATTTTAGTTTGTTGTTATTCAGAATTTCTATCTCTTTATTGAAGTTCATTTTCATTCTTGTTTTGACTTCCTTATTTCACGTGGCCACTTCTTTGTGTTCTGTTGGAATACTTTTAGAAATTTATTTCTATTATCTTTGAATTTTTCAGGATTTCTTACAAGTGTTTATTTATGTCTTCTCAGAGTTCTTTGTATATATTTATTGTCATTCTTTTGAGCTTTATGTCTGTAGTTTCTTCTACATAGCTCGTGTGAAAGTCTTTTACTATTAGACTGTTATTTCTTGATGCAGTTATATTGGCATTTTCCATGTTATCTAATTTATATTGATACTTATCCATCAGAAAACAGCAAATTGGAGATCTAGGCTCTATAACTTATCCACTCGTCCCAATCAGGTTCTTATAGCAATGAAGGATTGCCTGTACCCAAGGTGGGTGGAAAGGCAATAGAATCCTAAAGGTAACCATTGCTCCAGGTCTAATCACACTGCTGGGTCATCTGTGTCTGCTTGGGCTGAAGGAAAGAGGATACCAAAGGGAATAGATGTGTCAGTCACAAGCACACTGTCAGGCTGTCTGTCGGTGGAAGGGTGCTGCAACTTATTCACTGGTTACAATCAGATCACAATGACCATAATTGACATTTTCACGGGGATCATGTTTAATCTGTAGATTACTTGCAATAATATACTTATTTTTACAATTTTAATTCTACCAGTCCATAAGCATGGATAGTCTTTCATTTTCTATTGTCTTCTTGATTTTCTTTATTTTCTTTCTTTTTTTTGGTATTTTAAACTTTTTATTGTAAAAGACTTTCATGTTCTTGATTAAATTTATTTACAGTATTTTTTAATGAGTGAGAATGAGATTTTTTTTCCTATTTCTTTCTAGGCAAGTTTACTATTGGTACTTAAAAATTCTCTTTTTGTTGTTTTTTTTTGAGGTAGGATCTTACTCTAGCCCAGGCTGACTATCTTACGCCATGCTTTTTTTATATAGTTTTTTTTATTCTTACTTAGTTGAAAATGTTTACCACACCTAAAAATTTTCTGGTGGAGTCTTCAGGGATTTCTAAGTGTAGGATCATGCCATATGCAAATAGGGATAAATTGACTTCATTTTTTTCTTTATTTGTGTCATTTTTATTTCTTCCTTTGCCTTATTGCTCTAAGCTAAAATATTGAGCACGTTCAATACTATGCTGATGTTAATTCTCAGATAAATTAAAATTAATTAACTCTGGTAATCACTCTCATAACCCTGGCCGTAGTTTTGTAAACTCTTAAGTATTAGCAACCTTTTATAGGACAGCATGACACATTCCCCTTTTGCCTTACAATAATATAGAATAATATATTTTGTGCATTACTTGAAATTTCCCAATATCTTGTGATAAGCTCAAAATTTAGACTTGGAAACATTACAGATTTTGTTAAAATTCACAAGTATAAGCCCAAGGTTTTCCTACTAACATTTTTGAGATTCATTTTTTATGTCTAAAATGAGGGGTGCTAACCTTTTCAATGATTGTGGATTTTTCCCATTTTAAAATGTGTCAGAAATATCATGGGTTACCATTAATAGATGTATGAGGTAGATTAATTTGTTATAAATTATACTTGTCAGAATAGAAAAATTAAACGCAAGCATGTCATAGTACTTTTCAAGGCCTAATATATTGAGACCCAAATAGTCAAACAGAAATACCAAATATATATTTGTATCTCAAAAAATTCTCAGTCTATTGTGCTCTGCAGTTTTTCATGAATACTGATTACATACATGGTGTAATACATTATTTTATCCTCTTTGGGAATTTTAGTAAATTAAAAAAGGTTGCAACTATGATTTATTAACTGAAAATGTATTGAGCCAGTTCCAGCTGCAATGGTCTGGAATTAGCTGTACAGATCAGGTCCTCTTTCTGAACTGAATAGGATGATCATGTATAGAAGAATATTTTAGCCAGGCATGGTGGCACACACCTTTAATCCCAGCATTTGGGAGGCATAGATGAAAGGATTGCATGAGTTCTAGGTCACCCTGAGACTACATAGTGAATTCCAGGTCAGCCTGGGCTAGATTAAGACCCTACCTCAAAATAATAATCATAATAATGATAAATAATAATTTGATATACCTGGAGAAGGACTGGTTTTGGTGTAATTAGAACAAAAATTGATATATGTCTGTAATTTTTTTAAAAATTAATTCTCATCTTGAAAAGTAATGACCCTACATATAAAAGAAATACCTTCTAGGTAAAAAAATCTGTCATGTAAATGCTGTTCAAATTTTATAAGTAGTCATTATTTGTTCAGTATTATGTAATTGACTTTGAAGTTACTTTTTAGTATGAGTCATAGGTTAATGAACTTAGATGTAGAAATCTACTGAATCTTAAGTTTGAGGTTGGGTACTGCTCTATATTCTTTCTGACAGGTGTGTAGGAATCAGAAATGTTGCCATTTATGTGATCAACACTAGTCAAAGCAAAATGCTGCAGTTCATACTCGAAAGGCAAGTATCTTTCTGACAGTTAGCAATGAAAGCCCAAAGATAAGATGAATATTGCAACTCACAAATTGTCAAAAGAGTTCCCTTGTAAATTTGGTTTGAGAAACCACAGTAGGGGAGAGCAATAGAGGTTTAGTAACAGCCATACATGCTGAGTTTTTGTTAAGGCCAAGAATGTCAGCTTTCAAGTTATCGATTTAATGCTAACCACAGTCACCTTACTTAGCTTGTATAGAGTTTTGATTCAAGCAATGTGAAAAAGCTTTTTATTTTAATTTTTTTTTCATTTTGGTTTGAAGCAGGATCTCACTGTAGGCAAGGCTGACCTGGAACTCCCACTGTTCACTAGGCTAGCCTCAAACTACAATCTTCCTACCTCTGCCTCCAAAGTGGTTAAAAAAAAGATTTTTAAAGGAGTTTAATATATTCTCTTATATTACTGTATCAAGCTCAATTTTTATCTGAAAGAAAACAGAGAAAGCAAAATTGTATTGGGGATTGGTAACCTGTAATCTTTTCATTTGTTCATAAAAGATGTAATCATTAAGATGTGTTTTCATTCCCATATAAAACTTATCCACTCCTAGAAATAGGGGTACATAGAAACGTGTGATTAAAAACATCCAATTTAAATTCAATGCAAAGATATATAGAAAATAATAACATTCAAGAATGAATATTATTTTCCTTGAAAAAATGTTTAGAATAAATAACTGAAAAAGTACCCTTTAAAATATCCCAATTCTAAATTTTCATAATATTTCAGAGAAAAGTTTATTTTGCCTAAATTTATGAAACAATTGACTTTAACATAAAACCATGCCTCCAAATGATGATTCTAAATGATGCAGACCTTATAATGTTTTGTTTTGCAAGAGTCCTTGAACTTGACACCAGTCCTTTATTCCTCTATCAGTAGTCAAGAAAGCCAAGCTGTAATATGCACCTTTTTCTAACACCCCAGGAATCACCATAAAGCCATACCTCAATCACTTGCTGAGTCCTGTAGAGAAGAAGCTGCAGGAAGATCACTGATTTTTTCCATATTGTGCTCCAACAATGGTTCCAATGTATTCTTGTCAGCATATCATGTTGCTGTGAACTTCAAGCAATCCAGGATAGGTAGGGGAAAACCTTCTAGAGACTGGATTTGAAGTCCTGATGTTTCATTCCCAATGGTAAAACAGATAGATATTTTGTCTTATTGGTAGTAATAACAAGAAAAAACAAAACAAAACAACAACAACAGAAAAACCACGTACCGTGGTTATGGCAATTAGATTAGTATTCCAGCTACAGAGAACACTATAATTTTTTTCAATCTCCAAGCATCCAAACTTAAGGAACACATTACTAAGCTTATGGAAATCACATTAGTTATTAATTACCAAGTTTGCTTTGTTAAAATATTTTATTAAAACCCATACTTTATGTTCTATACTTACTTTTAGGAGAAGCTAGCAAAAGAGAAGGCATTTTTTTCCATCCCAGTTTGCCTCATTTTAGGGATAGAAATGATGATAGATTTTCCAGGGATATTGTGTAACATCATGAGGACATTAGACTGAGGAATAAACCAGGGAAGAAGGCATCATTTCAGAGGATTTTAAAGGTGGCAGTGTGACTGTCTCCTTATAATAGAGATATCTGAATACCCATGCTCATTGTATCACGGTTCACAATAGCTTAGTCAGGGAATCAACCTAAGTGCCTATCAATAGATGAATGAATAAAGAAAATTCTATATGTAACACAATGCAGTATTATTCAGTCTTAAAGAAGAACAAAATTATGGTTTGTGAGAAAGTGGATGGAATCATCGTAATGTCAATCAAAAACAAATGAGACTCAGAAAGACATTTTTTTTTCTCATGTAGAATTTAATTTTAAAATGGCAAGAAATGAAATGGCGACTATAAAGGCTGTGTAAGGACCTTTATCCAGAGATGGGTAGATCCCAGTACAAATAAAATTCAACACATAAACCTAGAGCTCCCCACCAATGCCCCCCCCAGTCCCACAATGGAAGTCACCACTGAAAAATATATGGAAGACAAAAGAATTACAATCCCCAAATGAGAGCACAATAACCTCAAGCTATAACTACAAGGAGATGCTGACCAAGTTAATGGCTGTGCTGGAAAGAAAATCCAACAATCGCATTAATGAAGTGGAACAGAAACAGTTCATTCAGTACACACACTTTGCCACCAGGCTTAACTTAATTGAGGAAAGTCAGAGCAACCTAAAAAAAGAAATATACAAATTGAACATAAACCAAAAACTAGAGGTTATCAATAACCAGTTGTTTAAGCTTAATGAGTACATGAACAAATGAAACTATTAATTTCAGGAAACATTAAGAAAATCAAACCTGGACCTGAAACTGGAATTCAGAAAAGAAGTGGACATAATGCAAAAAAAAAAAAAAGCAACAGAAAATAAAACCAAACAAAGCTATTAAAAGCCTCTCTAGAATGCTTCACGACCAGAGTAAATAATCTAGAGATAGAACCTCAGTCCTGGAAGACATGATGGAAGAAATTGATCAAGATTCTAAAAACTTTGATAAATTCAAAAAATCATGCACACAAAATTTGAGGGAACTGTAGGACACTAAAACAAACAAACAAACATCAGATTCATGGGGATACCACAAGCAGAAGAAATCCATACCGAAGATATAGAGAATGTATTCAACAGAACTATTGAAAAGAATTAATCTTGCAGGAGAAGCCATCTAGAGTTAAGAAACTCACAGAACACCAAAGAGAAATGATCAAAGAAGAAACTCTCCACTACATGCCATAATTAAAACCCTAACCATTGAAAGCAGAGGGCTAAAAACAGCAAGAGAAAGAAAATATCACATACAAAGACAATGCCATCGGAGTTCTCAGATGTTTCAATAAAAGCCAGAAGAGTATGGAATGGAATACCTCAAAGTTTAAAATACCATGGCTTCTAACCCAAGCTACAGTACCCAGTGAAAGTTTCCCTCATAATAGATGGAGAAAGGAAAATATTCCATGATAAAAGCCAGCTCTATGACTATATAAACCCAAAGCCAAACCTACACAGAATAATCCAGGAAATATTCCATACAGAAGAATTGAGCAAGCAATCTCAAGAGCCCACTGAAAAATGAGCCTGATTAAACAAAATTTGAGAAGTCTTAACAGACAATACATTAATCCTTATAAACCTTCCACCATGGCAGGTATTAAATCAAACCTCACAGCTATAACTTGGAATATGAATGGATTTAATTCTCCCCCCCCCAAAAAAAAAAGAAGACACAGATTAACAAGGTGGATCAGAAAAAAAGGACCCTTCCATCTGCAGCCTTCAAGAGACTCACATCACCTATAAAGACACCTCCTCAGGGTGAAAGGATGGAAAATGATTTTCCAAACAAATGGGAATAAAAAATCAGGCATGGCTATATTAACATTCAACAAAATAGACTTCAAACTAAAAGTAATTTAAAAGGACAAAGAAGACCATTTTATATTCATCAAGGGAATGTTCCAAAAAGAGGACATCACAATCATAAATGTCCACCAAACACAGGTGCACCACACTGCATAAAGCAAAACTTGCTTGCCAACAAATCATAAATAAACTCTAACTTCTTCATAGTAAGGGACTTTAATACCCCATTGCCATCACTAGACAGATCATCCATTATCAGCAGAGAAACAAATCTCAACAACACCTCAAATCAACTGGCAGATGTCTACAGAACACCCCATTTCAATTCTACTGAATACACATCTTTCTCAGCAGCCCATGGAACCTTCTCCAAAATAGACCATGTAGGCACATAAAACATGCCTCTATAAATTGAGGAAAATCAACATATCTCCCAGCATTGTATCAGACCACAATGCTTTAAAGCTAGAAATTAACAACAAAGGATGCAAAAGAAATAAAACCAGCTCCTAGAGACTGAACAATATGCTATTAAACAATGAATGGGTCATAAAAGAAATCAAACAGAAAATTACAAAATTTCTTGAACTAAATGATAATGAGAACAACATATCAAGACTTATGGGACACAATGAAAACAATCCTAAGGGGAATATTTATAGTGCTAAATGTCTTTATAACAAAGTCAGAGAGAGCTTAAATTAATAACTTGGCCACCCACATGAAGTTACTGAAAAAAAAGAACAATCCAACCCTAGTAGCTCCAGATAGGAAAAAAATAGAGCACAGATTAATGAATTGGAAATAAAGAAAACAATTAAGAAAATTAATGAGACAATGAGATGGTTTTTTGAAAAAAAATTAAACAAGATTGATAAACCCCTGGCCAATTTGATTATGAGAGAGAGAGAGAGAGACAGAGACAGAGACAGAGACAGAGACAGAGAGAGAGAGGTCTCAAATTAACAAAATTAGAAATGAAAAGGGAAAGGTCACAACAGACACCAATGATATTGGAAGAATCATCAAGATATATTTCCTAAACCTCTATTCCAAAAAATTGGAGAACCTGGAAGAAATGAATGATTTCCTAGATGCATTTCACCTACTAAAACTAAATCCACAGCAGATTAATCTCCTAAACAAACTTATTACATCCATCAAGATTGAAAATGTAATCAAAACCTCCTCAAAAGTCCAGGACTTGAAGAATTCTCAGCTATATTTGACCAAACCTTCATGGTAGAATTGAAACAACTTTTTCTTAAGCCCTTTTCACATAATAAGAGAATAAGAAATACTATCTTCTTCCATGAAGCTACCATAAACCTAATACCCAAACTAGACAGATGGAACAAGAAAGGAAAACTATAGACCTACATGCCTAATAACTTACATGCAAAAACCCTGAACAAATTACTTGCTAAACAAATTCAACAGCACATCAAAAAGCATGATTCACTTCAACCAAGTAGGTTTCTTTCCAGGATGTAGGGGTGGTGGTTCAACATATGGAAATCAATCAACATAATTCACCACATAAATAAATTCAAACAAAAGAACCACATGATCATTTCAATTGATGGAGAGAAAGCCTTCATTAAAATACATCACTTCATGATTAAAATGCTGGAGACATTAGGCATGGAGGGTTTATATTTCAACATAGTAATGGCTATGTACAAAACACCTAAAGCCCAATTCATACTCAATGCAGAAAGGCTCAAGGAGTTTCTATGAAGATAAGGAACAAGACAGTGATGTGCACTTTCATCACTGCTCTTCTACATAGTACTTAAAGATCTTGTCCAAGCAATAAGACAGGAGAAAGACTAAAAGGCTACAAATCAGAAAGTAAGAAGTTAAAAAATTCCTATTTCTGGATGATATGATCCTATCCATAACTGTCCTGAAAAACTCTACCATAAAACTTGTGGTGGTTAGGTTTTGTTGTCAACTTGAATTTTTTAATTATCTTGGGTGAGTCTCTGAGGATGCTTTCAGGAAGGCAGCTTCTCAGTAAGGGCCAGGATATAAGGAAGCTCAGGGAAGTTGGAAATTAACATTCCTTCCTGAAAGGGCAGTGCAGAAGGAAAATTCCAGAGACTCAGGAAGCCATTAAGTCTGGGAAAGGGTTGCAAGACCACACCTTAAGGCTATATAAAGGGAAGAAATCCTCTCCATGGCCCTCCTGCCTGTTTGCTACTGTGTTTGTGGTGTTGGTGATGGGTTTCTCGCTCGGCTTGGACCGGTGAAAGGGGACCAGCCTCTTCCGCCATTATGGAACTTCCCCTGGATGTGAAGCTTCAATAAATCTTTTCCAACCATAATTTTGCCTGGTTTAGAGACTCAACCCAGTGGCATGTGGCTGACTAGGACACTCCTAAAGGTGAAAACTACCTTCAGCAAAGTGACAGGATACAAAATTAGCACACAAAGGCCAGTAGCTTTCCTGTATACAAATGACAAGCATACAGAGAAGAATGTCACTGGGCCTGTCCCATTTTTAATTGCCACAAAACAATCAAATACTGTGGAACAACACTAACCAAGGATGTGAAGGATCTATATCATGAAAACATAGAAACACTTGGGAAAGGAATTGAGGGGGATTTTAGAAAATGGAAATAGCTTTCATTCTCCTGGATAGGTAGAATTAATATTGTGAAAATGGAAATTCTACCAAAATCAATATACAGATTCAAAGCAATACCAATAAAAATTCCAGTATCATTCTTGACAGAAATAGATAAAATATTATCAAAATTCATTTGGAATAGCAGAAGTCTTGAGATGTCCAAAAATATCCCCAGCAAAAGAAACACCTCAGGTGGCATTACCATACCTGATCGAAAGTTATACTACAAAGCTATAATAAATGGAAACAAAACAAAAACAACAACGACAACAGCAAAAAAAAAAAATACAGCATGGTAATGGCATAAAACAGACATCTGGAACAGATTTGAAGACCAAACTCATACTACAAGTAACTACAGCTACTTGATCTTTGACAAAGGAGCCCAAAAGGTACACTGGAGGAAAGATTGCATCTTCAACAAATGGTGCTGGACAAACTGGATCAATACATGTAAAAAAAATACTAGATTCACTTCTCTCACCATGCAAAAAAATTAAGTCCAAATGTATTAAAGACCTTAATATGAGACATGAAACTCTTAAAAACCTGGACGAAAGGTAAAATCAGAACTGTCCACAATATAAGAGTGGGGCAAAACTTTCTGAACCTAAACCCAGTAGCCTAGGAAATTCAACAATCACTCAACCAATGGAATCTCATCAAGTTAAAAAG
This sequence comes from Zapus hudsonius, assembly GCA_004024765.1. Classification (NCBI taxonomy): domain Eukaryota; kingdom Metazoa; phylum Chordata; class Mammalia; order Rodentia; family Dipodidae; genus Zapus; species Zapus hudsonius. The sequence continues at coordinate 41,663 of PVHP010007223.1, forward strand.
CTTCTGTACAGACAAACATGTCATACACAAATCTTCAACACCTATAAGATGGATAGATACCTAATATCTAGAACATACAAAGAACTCCAAAAATTAAGTTATAAAAAATGAAACAATCCACTCAAAAAACGGGGCAGTAAACTGAACACAAAATTCATGAAGGAAGAAGCACAAATGATTAATACTCATATAAAAAATGTTCATCTTTAATCATCAGGGAAATGCAAATCAAAACAAGCAAGAGATTCTACCTCATGCCTGCTAGAATGGCAATCATTAAAAAGTCTAACAACAATAGATACTAGTGAGGATGCAGGGAAAATGGAACCCTCACCCACTCCTGGTGGGAGTACAAAGTTATACAACCACTTTGGAAATCAGTGTGGAGGCTCCTGAAAAGGATGGAAATAGAGCTACCTACTGACCCATCTATTCCTCTATTGGGCATCTCTCTTAAACGTTCCTCTCTTCACTACAGAGACATTTGCTCACCTATGTTTATAACTGCTCAGTTCATAATAGCTAAGAACTTGAATCAACCCAGATGCCCACCTCTGGATGAATGGATATCAAAGTTGGGTTACATATACACAATGGCATACTACTCAGCCTTAAGAAAAAAAAGACATAATGATATTTTCAGGAAACTGGATAGACTTATAACAGATCATATTCAGTAAACCCACACAAGAACAGAAAGACAAATGATGCATATTCTCCTTCATCTCTGCTTCAGGTAGAGCTTGAATAGCAGGAAAACCTGAAATGCAATTCTGAGAAACAGAAAATAGGATGGGAAGGTGTTGGGCAGAGGGAAGGGGAAAGTGGGAGAATCATGTACAAATAACTAAATCCAAAGTTAATTGGTACCATAGAATTCTTACTCTTAGACAGTAACCCTGCATAGGAATATGTGCTTACTCTATGGTAAGAAATGCCCTCAGGAGGCTGGGATGAAGCCTACCCCCAACACAATTGGCTCTGGCTTGCAATTCTCAGAGCTAGAAATCAGTTACTTCCCACATTGAGCTATTGAGAGAAACCTACATGGTCCCCCAAACAAGACAGGCTTCTGTCAAAATATTTGATTACCCACCCAAGGTAAAAGGTATGACCCCATTGCTGAAGACATCACAGGCTGTCAACAACATCAAGAGACCTGTCTGGAATCTGGAATTAAGCCAGTTCCCCAGATGGTTAGGCTGTATTTTGCTGGAAAGTGCTGCATGAGCTGTCAGGGAGAAAAGGCCAACAAAGACCAGCATGACAGGATGTACATTCCTGTGCACAGTGGCACTTAAACTAGGCGGGCATCAAGGGCTCCTTGATTGGCTAAGTAATCCACTCATTGGAAAGTAACCCTTAGCTGCACCTGGGATCTAAGCCAAATTCCCATGGAGACCAAGAATCTGGACTCCAAAGGGAAGCTTCCATTAACCATGTGCCTAAAGAGGGCTACACCCACCATAATCTCTCCAAATTCACAATGCTTGTCTCATTTTACCTATGCTAATCTCACCCTCTATTGGAGAACTTGTTTTTATTTTTCACATGGCAGTAAGAACTGTGAACAACGCAATTCTACCAACAAGACCAGAATTGATAACTGACTCCCTGGCAGGAGATGAACTACCCCTAACACATCATCTGGGCCCAGGTGAAACCACAGAGGATGTGGTAAGATGAGCAAGAGTGCTGCTTCCACAGTGAGCCCAACAACCTGCACCAGGGTGATGGAGCACCGAGAATACTCAAAATTAGAGGCCACTAAGAGCTCAACACTAAAGCAGACTTAAAACTCACCCACCATGGCTCAGGAACTTTGGGGAAGAAGGGCTGAAAGATTGTAAGAGACATGATGGGAGGAATATCCTGAGGCACTGCCCTCCCCCACACCTACTAACTGCTGCTAGCTCAATTCATAGTCCCCCATTCCATGGAGCATTCCAGCAGCCCCACTGAGGAGGAGGGATATGGTGGTACCAATATATGAATTATACATATAAAGTTTCTTCTTATTAAAATTAAATAAATTTTAACAATAATAAAAGATGCAGAAATGACTGGTGGAGTGACAGGGAAAAGAAAGAGTACTAAAGGGACAGATATTCATGTATGATAATGCCACAATGAAAACTGTTACTTTGTACAATTAACATACAGTAACAAAAAAGAAAATATTAAATTGTTTAGTAGCTATTGCTGCTAATGCATTTCAACCCAGTATTAGTAGGTCTGACACTTTCAGTTACTTGGCCTTTGTAAGCCACTATTTCTTCATATGTAATACAAAATTAATGCATTCATCTTATCTGATTGTTATTAGATTATAATATACATTGAGCACTTATGATAGTACTGGACCCAGAACTAACACTCACTAAACAGTAATTTCTTTGTGCTTTAGTCTCACATCACGTTGCTAGCATATGGATCACTTAAAAGTTATTTTAATTAATTTTTAATTTAAGTAATTAAAATTAATTTAATTTAATTAAAAATTTTAATTTTAATTAAAAATATATTTTAATGTTGATTTTTATTGAGCACTTTTTTGAGAAAAGAATTGCATAAAATACAAGGTCTGTGTCATGGTTTGATCCAGGTGTCCCCCACAAACAATTGAATGTGTTCTGATAGATAGATCCTCAGCTGATGGCAGTTTGGGTTTTACAACCTCGATGAAGCTGTGTTGTTGGGGGCGAGCTTTTGGGGTTATAAGCCAGCTTCCCCTAGCCAGTGTTTGGCACACCTTCCTGCCGCTGTTTGCAGTGCTGTGGCAGAGGTGATGTCCTGCCCTCTGCTCATGCCATCGTTTTCCCTGCCAGGATGGAGTCCCCTCTCGAGTCCGTAAGCCAAATAAACCCATTCCTCTACAAGCCACTTTTGTTTGGGTTCTTTCTGGGCAGCAACTAGAAAGCTGACTGCAACAGTCTGTTTCACTCAATTCTTGATATATTGTCTATTTGATTTTTTTTCATTTTAAATATTTAAAAATTAACCCATGTTCAAGTCCAGTAACCTGTTCAAGTTCAACCATATGGGTGAGATGGCTGGAAATTCAAACTCTGGGTTTAGTTCAATTCTCATGATAAATTTAGTGACCCTATAAAAGCTTTGTGGTTAAGTGTAATTAAACATATTTGCAAAATATTAACTACCAGGGCCTGTGGAAATCAGCAGGAGTGCTTGCCTTAATGCTTGAGGGCCTTAAAGAAACTGAGAACATTGGGGTTGATTTCCCAGCACCCACATAAAATCTGGGCAAGAATACACCTGTATCTCCAGGCCATTGGAAGAGTGAAGACCAGAAATTTGCTAGGGATCAAGCTCTAGGTTGAGGGAGAGTCTGTGAAGCAATGTGTGTATGAATGACAAAGAATGGCATCTAATGTTCTCTGCTAGCCTCCATGCCCACATATGCATCAATGCACACATGCACACATACCCCCCACAGCACACACACACATACACACAGACACACAGACACACACACACACACACACGCACACACACACATGCACACACAAACATACACATTTACTATTACAAATATAGTAAATTCCCAAACTATCAAAAAATGGAGTAAGTTAAAGCATTCTCTGTTTTACAAAAGTTGGTGGTAATTGTTGATAAAATTGAGATCAAGATTTATAAAGGTATAATAGTTACAAGGAAATATACATGAATAAGTCTTTTTAGGTACTTAGGACTATGTAAAAGAATCCTCTCATGTTTGATGCCCCTCACTTTCTAGGCCCAGCGAGGCCTAGTTTTTTTCCCATTTCCTCTATTAGTAAAATCAAGAATGTTCTTTATCCTACAAAGTCATTTTTATTGTTTCTCATTAAGACATACTTATGTTAATATATGATCTAGCATGACAGATCATGTGTCTGAGCAAACTCTAATCCCTAGCAGACAAGTGTTCGTGGCAATATTATTGTATAGTCAACTGTGCAAAAAAAAAAGCTTAGTAGCCTGTCTGGCAAACCGTGAGACACTGAAATGTAGTGTGGTGGTTTGATCCAGGTGTCCCCCAAAAATGTATGTGTTCTGAATGCTTGATGCCCAGCTGATGGCAGTTTTGAAATTGGAAACTTGGAGGTGTTTTGTTGGGGGCAGGCTTATGGGGGTTATAGCCAGCTTCCCCTTGCCAATATTTTTTTTTAAAAAAAAAACAAACGGGTTTCTTTTTTTAATATTTATTTATTCATTTTCAAGCAAAGCGAGAGAGAGAGAGAGAGAGAGAGAGAGAGAGAGAGAGAGAGAGAGAGAGAGAGAGAGAGAGAGGACCAGGGCCATCACCTTGTGGGTCTGGCTTATGTGGGTCCTGGGGAATTGAACCTAGGGCCTCAGGCACTACAGGCAAGTGCCTTAACTGCTTAGCCATCTCTCCAACCCAAATATGTAGCCCAGGCTGGCCTCGAACTCATGATCCTCCTGCCTCCGCCTCTTCAGCATTATCCTACTGGCGTGTGCCACCACAACCGGCCCCCTTGCCAATTTTGGCACAACTTCCTATTGCTGTTTTCAGTGCTGTGGCAGAGGTGATATCCGCCCTCTGCTCATGACATCATTTTCCTGTCATAATGGAACTTCCCCTTGAGTCCATGAACAAAAATAAATCCATTCCTTCCACAAGCAGCTTTGGTTGGTTTCTTTGTCACAGGAACAAGAAGTTAACTGCAACAGTTGTGGTACAATAGAGCGGGATCTGTTGTAACTGCTAGAACCCTGGTTCTGTGGCATTAGCCTTTTGGAACCGATTGAAGGAGGAATGTGGAAGGATTTGAAACCTTGGCCTAAGAGAAGCCTTACAGTGCTCTAAGTATAGCTTAATTGATTATTTTGGTCAGAGTTGGAAAGATCAGAATGTTGTGAGAACAAAGAAGTGTGAAGTTTGGCTTATAAGGGTGAGAAAGAACTTTATCAGGACTGGTCTAGAAGCAGGTGATATGAGAGGCTTGCAGGATTCTACCTGCCTGTGTCCTGAGAATTAGTGCAGAGTTGCATTACATAAGAATGAACTTGTGTGAGCAGATGGAGATGGCACAGAAGGAAATGAAATATTTGGGCCAAAACTGCTGCCCATTCAGCTGCAATTATTTGTATGATTGTAACTATTGAGATTGGGCCAGGTGATCTGCATTGGGACAACAGGAAGAATGTCGACTCTTTTTAAGTAGAGGACCTGATTGTTGAAGTTTTCTTGCTATTCAAAGTAGGTTTTGTTCTCCCCCTGGATTAACAAATTGGTAGCCTACCTTGTATCATGGAATATAACAAATCCAGGAAGAAAGGTCATTGGATGTGCAACACAGTTTTGTTTTTGGAAACAGCCATGGGCAGTATGGAGCAGGCTTTTTGGATTATCTGCAGAGTCCAGATGGAACCATTAAGGTTGAACTATGGGTTGGGGTGGAGACCTAGTGAAATGCCAGGACTATGGTATGGCTGCCAAGGAGAACTGCCAGCACCAGATGAGGTTTTCCAGGACTTTGAGTAGCCGAGCTAGAGGGCTAGATTTGAACACTGGAGACCAGTTACTGATTATTATTGGAGTTGGAGTTTGATATTTTCCCTGTTTTTTTTTTTTAATCTTGTTTTGGTTCAATTTGTCTTTGCTATGCTCAATACCTCCTTTTGTAGTGTGAATGTTCTGTGCCATTATGGGTTTTGTTGTTTGTTTGTTTGTTATTGTTGTTCTTGTTATGGCTTAGCTGAAAGGTGTTTGAGTATCATAGGGATTGATAAAAACTGTGGGGACTTTTGGATTTGAGCTGAATGCTTTGCATTTTACATCATGTATATGCATGAAAACTAGTTTGTGGGGCCAGGAGTGGATTGTAATTGTTTGATACAGGTGTCCCACATAATTGTATGTATTCTGAATGCTTGATCCCCATCGGATGGCAGTTTTGGAATAAGAATCTTGCTGAAGGTGTGTTTTCTTGGGGGTGGTCTTATGGGGGTTATATCATGCTTCCCCTTACCAAGTGGTACAACTTCCTATCACTGTTTGCTGTGCTGTAGCAGAGATGATGTTACCCTCTGCCATGCCATCATTTTCCTTGCCACGATGGAGCTTCCCCTTGAGTCTGTAAGCCAAAATTAACCCAATTCTTCCCATAAAGCTGGTTTTGTTGGGTTCTTTTCTGTTCAACAATGAAAAATCTGACTGCAACATGTAGTTTTTCCAAAAAATTTTTTAGGAGTAGAAAAGTCCCGATCATATTCCTCCCATGGTCATATACCTATTTCATCTTCTATCTTGCTCCAAATGCTAAAGTAGCATTTTTCAAGGTATAACCATATCTTTCATAATGAAAATATCTTAGTTATCCATATGATCTAAGTTACTGTGGGGGGGATGGGACTCTGAATATAAAAAAATCTCATCAATAATTTATATCTATTCTATAAGAAGTACACTTTTATTGTTTCTCTAAGTTTAAATATCACAACTATCTTGAAAATATTTGTTTATGTAATCAGTTTCTGGATTTCTGCCAGTACTTAATAATAAAACCTAGAGATATGGCTCAGCAGTAAGAATTCTTGTTGCAACTATTGGGGCCTGAGACCATCTGATTTCAATTCCTCAGAACCCACACAAATAGCTGGGTATAGCCATGCACATCTGTTACCCCAATTCTATGTGGAGCAAAGAGTAGAGAATCACTGTGGTTCGTGAAGACCAGAGCATCTCACACAGAGAGAAACTCTATCTTGAGAAAAATACATGAATGAGTTATAGGGTAAGGTAAGTCACATTCTCCATTGGCTTCCACATGATTTAGGGCACATTTGTGTTTACACATGCATACACCATAATACACACACATACATACACACACACACACACAACCACACACTACACATTCAAAAATATAGGAGCTGGGGGATTGCTCAGTGGTCAAAGGCACTGCAGTTGGTTTCTTTACTCAATTAAGGCTTTTTTTTTTTGGTCTTTTTCTGTGCAGAGGTTGGTTTTTCTTTTCACAAGGTCTCATGTTTTAATTGTAGACCTTATTGCTTGAATAGCTGAGGTCCTTCTAATAAAGTGCTTGCCTATACCTATATCTAGAAATGTTTTCCCTGTTTTTTCTTCTGGCAGATTCAGACTTTCAGGTAACATGCTAAGGTCTTTGATCCATTTGGAGTTGACTTCGTGTATATTGAGGGATCTAATTTTATCTTTTACATGTATACATCCAGTTTTCCCACAACTATTTGAGGAAAAGGCTTTCTTTGTGCATGTATTTTTTGGCATCTCTGAGAACATCAGGTAGATGTTATTATGTCAGTTCGTTTCTGAGTCAGTCTCAGAATTCTGAGTCAGTCTTTGACTGTCTGTCCTGGTGCCAGGACCAGGCTGGTTTGTTTCTATGGATCTGGGGTGTAAGTTGAAATCAGCTGTGATACCTCTAGCATTATTTTTTTTATTAGGATTGTTTCTCTATCTGAGATCTTTTGTGCTACCAATGAATTTTAAGTTAGTTTCTTTCTCTTTCCAGGAAGATGAATGCTAGAATTTTGATTAAGGTTGTATCAAATATATAGATTGCTTTAGTAGAATGTCCTTGTTTATAAGATTAATTCTTCTGACTCATGAGCATGGAAGTTCTTTCTATCTTCTCATTTCTTCTATTATTTCTACCTTCAGTATTTTACTTCTTTATCATTTTATAGGTTGTTCCTTTTCTTGGTTAGGTTTATTCCAAGTTATTTTAAAGTTTTAAAAATTTTGTGATTTATAATTGCATAAAAATCAATGTCATTTGTCTTAGTAGGAGATTAGAATGATTGCATGTTGTGAGATCAAAGTATCTGCCCATGTTAAGACTTTAGGGCATTGGACTTCTTTGTTTTCTTTCTTGTGTGAAGAATGTATTCTCCCCATCACTACAAATTCAACAGAATTTAACTTTCCATTATGACAGTGCTTCATCTTGATGTGAATACAAAAGTGTGCCTACTGCATTTAGTCTACTATATATTTAGCTGTTCAATTCCAGATTTGTCATCCACAAAACTGGAGATCAGAATGTCAAGGTAAAATGACATAGTTTGCAGAAAGCACAGAGAATAAGTATTAAGCATATAGAAACTTATCAGTGAATGCTAGCCACCATTATCATATTCAATGATCAAAATAAGATGTATTAGTTAACAAAGATCACTGTACATAGGAAAAATTAATATAATGGTAGCATATGAAGTCAGGTATGGTGCCTCATGCCTTTAATCCCAGAGTTAATCAGGAGGCTGAAGCAAGAGAATTGCTGCAAAGTTGAGTCAACATAGTGAATTCATGACCAGTATTGGAAGCCTGGAATATATAGTCAAAACTTGCCTTAATTTTTTTTTAAAGAATGGTGTTTATGAAGACTCATAGAAGAAATTTCAAGAATGCAAAATCTCTGTTCTGTTGCCTTGATTGGTTAAAGCTAATTAAACTATTAAGTGCCCATCAAGCAAATTTGATTTCTCCATGAGGATTTTAAGCAGATGACCCTATAACTTGCAATATTCAATGATATTCTTCTAATAAGCATAGACAATTAACAAAAGCAGAACTATAAAGAACAAAGAGAAAGAGAATGAGGCGAGAAAGAGTTCCTTTTAAAGCTAATTTACTAAATTAGTCCATTATGTATCTTTCTTCTCCATTAAACCTGCATGAAAGAAACAAGGTAGTTTTCATGTGAAGAACAAATCTTGTGTCTCTTTAGCTATCACTATCAGTTTGTTGGTTGTAACTTAACCCTTAAATCTGATGTATTTGTGACTCATCATCAATGCAATTGAGTATATAGTAGAGAATGAGAATTTAAAGATCCATTTCTTCTTTGCCATTTTATGCCCTCTGCAGATGGCATGTGTGAGGCCTGAGGAAGTACAAAATCATGCCCCTGGCCTGGACTTTTAGAAATAACATCCTTTTTAAATAGTTCAGCAGTAAGAACTAGTGGTTAGAAAATTCTAGAGAAATATATTTTAATATTAGCTATTAAAGTTAAGTAAACTGACAGTTATTTATTGCCTGGTGGCAGGGTCTATTAAACAATCATCTCATTGTGTTACCAATAAAGCTGTTAAACTGTCCAGGCATGTCATTCAGTTAGGAATCTCATTCAAAAGCTTCCTTGGATTGGACCATTCCAGTGCAGAAAGAGAAAAGTAATAATTGTTTTATAATCATTTTCATTCACTTTAATTAAAGATTGAAGATGACATTAAAGTAGTGAGACAAAATAGAAGTATAAGAAAGAGCAAGTTCAGAGAAATGTCCTATATTGAAAAGTGACACAAGATAACTTAATTTCATTAATTAAAATTAGCTTTACCTGTGTCCCCAGTACATTCATATGGGAAGCGGCTGGGAAACAAGCAAAATGACAGGGAAGTGCAGAAACCCAAACAAAGAAACAGGGCTGCAGCTATAGAGTTCAGTAGTAGAGCCTTTACCCAGCATGGTCAAGGCCCTGCAGCAGAGAAAAAGAGAGAGAGAAAGGAAAAGGGAGGGGGCAGAAGAGAGGTGTGGACATATGAGTAGATGGTGGAAATAATTCATACTTGATTATGTTACTTGTTTCATCTTGGGAAAGAGTATGGCTAACATGGTGCCCTAAATGAACAGATATCTTTCCATTTATATTGAATTGATTTTGAAAAACAATCATAATTCTATCATAATCTTCTATAATTTGTATTTTAAAAAAAAGCTCTGTTAGAATAACCAGACCTACTATTATTTTTTAGCTTTTATTGAGAACTTTTTTTTTGCTTGTTGAGGTAGTGTTTTGATCTATCCCAGGCTGACCTGGAATTCACTATGTAGTCTCAAGGTGGCCTTGAGCTGAAAGCACTCCTCCTACTTCTGCCTCCCAAGTGCTGAGATTAAAGGCCTGAACCACCACTCAGCTTTTGCAGTTACATTTGTATTGCTGGAAGAAAACACCAGATAAGAAGCATCTGATGGGAAGAAGGGATTTATTTTTGCTTACAGTCTCAAGGGAAAACTCCATGATGATTGGGGAAATCATAGCATGAGCAGAGGCTAGACATCACCTCTGCCACAGCAGGTAGAAAACAGTAGCAGTAGAGTGAGCACATAACACTGGCAAGCAAGGGGCTAATAACCCATAAAGGTCCTCATCCAGCAAGGGTCTGCCTTCCAAATTGCCACCAGCTTGGTCCCAAGCGTTTTGAACATATAAGTTTACAGGGACACCTGATTCAAATCACCACGTGAACATACTGTAATTTAGTCATATTCCTATTTCATTATTCTCTTTTATCCCCACCCCCCACCTCCATTTCACTGAGGACCCACCTCCTTCCACAGAGTCCTTCCTCTGTTTTGAGGTCTCATTTCTTCTGTCCTCCTCCATAGCCCATGTCAAAAAGTTGTTGTGCTGTGCAGGTCTTGTGGGAGTAAGGACAACCACTGTGAGGTCATGATTGTACAGCCAGTTCATGTCGGTAGGACAATGCCCAAAGTGCTCCTTCCCACAGTGCGACTCTTACATTCGTTCAGTGCCCTCTTTAACAATGAATGCTTCCAGAGCCTTGAATAATGTGATAGAGAGTTCTCATTTAGTATTTAACTATTCACAGCCTCTTGTTTTCGGCAATGTTAATTTTGAATGTCTCAGTGTTTATCATAGAAAAGCTTCTCTGGCTAACCATGAGAGCAGCACTAATATACTTTCATCCACCTCCTCTACAATGTTTGCTGAGCATTGTGGTGTGTGGTAGAGGTGACTGTCCAGTTCTATGCAGTGGGCTTTCTCTTCATATTATTACCTTGGTGAGTTTTGGGTCTCCCCAATAGTAACTGTCATTTGTGAAAAAAAGAAGCTTCTCTATCTAAAAGTGAAAACAGTACTAATAAATGAACACATGACATTACATAAACACATACATTAAGAAAACAGTTTTCTGGACTTAACAAATCCATATAGGCAAACAAGAGTGGCAACTTCCCTCTAGGTATTATGTCCTTCCAAACCATAGACTTTTGATTCAATTTATAGTACCAGTTATAAAGTCCCTCCCACTAAACAAGAAAAAATCCAATCAGAGAGACTATTTTTTTAAAGAGCCTTGTGTCTTTATTAAAGAGGGTTTGAAGGTAGCCGACCTGGCATCCAGAGAATGAGGTACTGGCTAGGAAAGTGTGGTGGGCTCAGGTTCAAGGGGGTCAAGGGCAGACTGGTGGCCAAGGATACCATGTCCTGGCATTAGCTGAGGAAGTGCCCAAAAAGCCTTGGACACTGCAGCCACCAGCTGCATCTGCTGGCTGAGAGAGAGGTTGAGACTGTGCAGTCAGGTAGGTTAAGATTGGCCTGTAACCAACCTGAGCCATCTAGCCTTGTCTATCTAGATCTTCCACTGGTCCTGAGCCTTCTCATTGCCTTCCATGTCCACCTCATTGACCTCTCCATCATCAGGTGTCTCATTATAGTCGGTAATCTCATCTATGTCCCGCATGTCCCCATCTTCCTCTGAATTCTTTTCACTGTCTTCGCCAACTTCATCCTCCTCCTCTTCCTCATTGGCTTGGCAACAAGTACCAGGTTGTTGTTTTTCTCTGCCATGCTTTGGAGCCCGCCTGGTGCTGCTGCTCCCACTGCTGCACAGTGTCTCACAGGGGTTGAGTGAGGGGAGCAAGGTAGACATGGCTCTTAGACACTAGGACATGGCAGCCATTGGCCACACAGAAGCACTTCACCTGGCCCAACAGGAAGAACCCACCTGAACCTTAAACCCACTCAACCTCATAACATTTTGCCACACTTGGACCCATCTGGCCTGATTGGTTGATTCTGTAGCTTGATGGACCCAGTGATTACTGTTAAGACTGCTGATGACCTTTTTTTCCCTAGCAAGGCTACATAACACTTTCACCACTGTGACAACTAGTCAGTAGAAGTGGTTGTCAGCTCAGTTCCAGCTTGTTTTCTTAGTGTCCTTTAACCACTCCCTGTAGTATCTTTAGCAATAGGGTCTCACCATCTAGTTCTGGCTCATGAGCCTCCCTGACCAGAAACTCACTGGGAGGGTGGGAGGAATGACCTATCACTGGCTCTGGGGTATATCTGGAACAACCTGTGGCTTCAGGGTAAGTTTTTCTCCATGAAACAGTACTTTTTCCTCTCTCTCTCTCTCTCTCTCTCTCTCTCTCTCTCTCTTTCTCTTTCTCTTTATCATATTTTTAATTAACTAATGAAATAGGTTTCTACGTGAACTGATTCATAACATCTTTAGTTTTCTGTTTCCCTTCCTCTCCTCTGCTCCCTTGTTTTTCTCAGCTTCCACTTAGACCTTTCTACCTCCTGTATTCATAGAAACAGCTTTCAGAAATCTAGTGTCTACTTGCTTGCAGACACTGAATTTCTGAAAGCTATGTCCGTGACTCAACAGTGACCAGCTATAAATTATCAATAGTGCCACCTCCTGTTGAAATTCTCATGTTGCAACCTTGTATGGCATGTACACAAGATGATACCATACTACTGAGAAGAGTTTTTCTGAGCTCCTGAGTCAACAGTACAGTTATTGTGGAGAGTGCTTTTTAAATACTTTTGCTTCATTGATCAACACAGCATTTTTAACCCCTTCTGAGGTCATACTATTGAAATTACAAATAACTCTGGGTTAACTCAGTAGACACCAATTCAGTAACTTAAGCCATAATAATTAGGTTGAAAATTGGCTTAGTCTAAGTCTGAAGTTATGCATATTAGTTCATTTGTATTCTCACCTATTCTCAAAGCTGTAAACACAATCTGAAATTCCCTAAACATCAATAGGCTTTAGTGATGTATTGTAGGAAAAAAAATTGCAAAGAATTTGAATAGTTAGCATGAAGAAATTTAATACAAATTTTAAAAATACAGAAAATGGTCAAAGTAATTATAAATCTCAGCTAATAACAATTATCTTCTCAAATAAGCATCTTCAATTAACAATGTAGGAATAGTATTTTACCTATTACAAAAATGTAAATACTGTAGAACTATAGAACCAGAAAAAAGAGACTGATTAAATGCAAATAATAAAAATTATCAACTTCTTAGTCACATAACATTTTTTACAAAAAAAGAGCTAACTTTATTAGGTACACAGAAATGGAGCATGTCCAATTATTTACTGGTGAGAGAGTTAAATATAGAATGAGTGTTTTTCACAGACAAAGACCATATGTCGCTGTCTTGCTTCATTACCCTTGTGCTTCATGTTTGCTTCCAATATCTCTCCATGGTCATAAAAGTAACGTTCCCAGCACTACAATGCCAGCATGCTATTGACTTCAGAGAGACTGAAATATTCAAGGAAAGAGCTATATGAGAACCTGATAGATATCCAGAGAGAAGGGTGAATAAACAGCTTCTCTGGGACTTTGGACGAGTTGAGATAAGAAGCTCAGAGAGTCAAACGCCACATGTTTTCTCTCCTATGCAATTTTTAACATGGAACAGTTTCTAAATTGAAGTAAGCATCAGTAGTATTGTAAGGAAGTTAGGATGAATATTTGAGAGAGGGAAAGCAGGGAGGGATGAGAGGAGGAGATACTTGACAGACAAGAGGATGGACAGAATATGGGGGTGGAAGGATCTTTGCAGTGGGACTAGATTAAAGGAGGGTGGGAGGACCAAAATACACAAAACCAAAGCAACCTATCTCTCGGCTAGCTAATTAAAATATAGACCTTTTTAAAAGGCCAAAGAGATATTTTGGAGAACAGTACCCTATAAGGGGAGGACGTAACTTGACCTTGAAACCATAGGTTCTTGCTGTTAAATCCAGTGTAGAACAGGGTTACCTCCACAGCAGAATGTTGATCAGGGAGGCCCATGTGGCTCCAAAAACAACGAAGGCCATTGCCAAAGCATTTGGTTACTCACCAGATCTAAATGGAAAGACCCTATTGCTGAAGACACCACAGGCTGAAGTTGTAGTACATTGAGAGATCATGCTGGAACTGAGACAGAAGCTAGCTGCTTGCTGGCTAGCCCTCAAGGTGCTGGAACGTGCTTTGTAAACTGCTGGAGGATAATGGTGATCAACAGTGTCAGCTTTTTCTTCTTGTCATAATGATGGGTCTTGGGTTACTGAGATATTTGCTACCATATATAATAAAAAGCGGATTCTCTAACCAAGAGAAAAAGAAACATGGATCAGAGGGAATAAGCATAGATATTTAGAAGAATTACATCCATCTAGGGTCTCTGATATAAGACAACTGCCTAGCATGAGACAAGCCATCTCTGTTATATCTTTAAGGCCTCAGGAAATTTTACAGAGGAAGTGGTAGATTAAGTATGAATTTTGCTAGCCTGAGAACCTCTTTCAGGGAGATGGCAGTAAATTCTGAGTGGACTCAACACTCATCAAAGCAAAAAATCTGAAGCTGCTGAGATTTCAACACTAAAGGAGATTTTAACACCTCCAAGACTCAGGGAACATTGCAGAAAAGAAGGTGGGTATTGTAGTACAATTAGCACAAGGACCAAGGTCCTGCATTTTCTAACTGGGAATAGCTTGTAAATTGCAAGAAGCATTGGGAGCATTGCCTGTGATTTAGAATAAGGCTAGGAGAAAGTGGAAAGAGGGTGAGAGGAAAGAAGAGTGTGGTGATTTGCCTGTGAATGTATGTTCCCCAGAACCTCAGGGAGAAGGTGTCTGTTTGAGCTCTGCATGCTTGAACAGCATGTTCTCTCTCTCTCTCTCTCTCTCTCTCTCTCTCTCTCTCTCTCTCTCTCTCTCTCTCTCTCTCTCTCTCTCTCTCTCTCTCTTCCCTGTAGATATTCAAGTGAGATAGCTTCTTCTGACATGATGGAACTCCCCTTGGATTCTGTAAGCCAAAAATAAACCCTTTCTTCTCATACAATTCTGCTTGGAGACTTGCCCAATTAATAAAAAGTGACTGCAACAAACAGCTGATTTAAGGCAACTCAAGGGACACAAAGGGTGGAAGGGTCATGGGGACAGGTGGGGAGGGAATGTAGGGGGCAATATACACAAACTAATTTCAATTTGTTCTACAATCAATCAATATCATGAATTCCTTCCACCTGAATAGCAAATTAAATGATACACCCCTTCATGAGAGGAAGAGGGGGTTGCATGACAGAAGTTCCCTAGAGAGTGTGAAGAAAGCCTAAAACTATGAGTGCTAGCCTGTAATTCCTAGTGCCAGAACTGGGCAACCTATGAAGTCCCCAAAACAAGGCCAAAGCACATGGATACTTCCAGAGCTAGGTGGTAAAACCCTATTTCTGAGGATACCACGGGCTGTGGTATCAGGACATAGAAAGATCACACTGGAACTTAGAAAAAAAAAAACAAACTATTTCCCTGCTGGCTACCCCTTATAGTTCTGAAAACTGCTATGAGATCTGCTAGGAATAAGAGTTACCAATAGATTGAACAAGCAGGAAATCCTGCAGACTGAAAAATGAATTAGCTGAACAAGAGCTACACACCTGTGCAATAGCAGCACACAGTCTATGCAGGTAATCAATGGCTCTCTGTTTGGACAAGAGGTCTGATCAGTGGAAGAAAACTGATACCTGGTACTGAGGACTAGATAAGAATCCTATGAATATGTTGGTCATGGACTCCGGAGAGAAATTCTCAGTCTTTGGCCAACAAGAGTAGCTACATCCAAGGCTGACCACACCTCCCAGTAGGAGTGAGCAGCGAACCAAGAGAGGAGCACTTGTGTAATGGAGGAGCCTGGGCCTGGGGAGGACAATCAACAGCTTTCAATTCGGCCAATTTTCCACTTAGTGAGGGGGTCCCCTTGTCTGGAACTTGGGATTCAGGGTGAAAGGCACCGGATCCCATACTCTTAGGCTCCCAAGAC